>CALZFC010000265.1:1145000-1325000 GCA_945643635.1 Allodiplogaster sudhausi | reverse complement strand
TCCGCCATAACGAGCTCCTTAAAGCATAGCTTAAAATGGGGCGCCCAAAAACCCGAGAGAGGATGAGTGAGGGGACGGCGGAAACTGTTAATTCATGTTAAATATGGCAAAATTTTTCGATTTCTTATCCAGGAGGATGACTGAAATTTTGTCCAGGCAGTCGGTGTTTAAGCTATGCCTTAAAGCACTCGGAATAAGTTCTCATTTCATTATAACTTTAAAAAAAATTAATATTGATGAATTAAATATTAAAAACAACTTTTCAGAGAAAGCAAATACAAGTAGCGTACGCAGTTATTTAAAAGAATCTTCCTTAATGTAAAACAATTTCACAACAACAACAAGAGGTACTGTTTAAATAGTAAAGAAAGCAGAAGTACTGTTTAAACCGGAAATAATTTTTAAAAAAAAACAAGAAATACTGCTTAGGCCATAACGAACCAAGAAGTACAGCTTCAACTGTAAAAAGGAACGATACAACCTTCATCCAAGCCTCCATCTCCTTCTCCTCTTCGTCCTCCTCGGTAGCTCATGTTGTTGTTCCTTGGAGGCGAGCGAGAGCGCGAGTGGCGGCGGCAGCTTCTTCCACTGAGTGGTGAGCGAGACCTGAATGAGAGCTCTTTTTTTTTGGTTAAAACTTTCCGCATCCTAGAACTGTTTACCAAAAATTTTTTTACAAATATATTTTTTTACCCCTAAATTTTCTTTTTTTTTTTTTTTTTTTTTTTTTAAATAAAATAAGCGTTCCGCATCCTAGAATTTAACTTTTCCCAAATTTTTTTAACAAATTTTTTATTACCTTTTAATTTAATTTTTTTGAATAAAATAAAATAAATTCCACCCACCTATCACCGCGTCCGCCCGAGTGTCCTCCGTTTCCGCAACGGTAGAAAGAGTACTGCTGCTGCAGCGAGTGCTGCTTATGTGTGAAGCCGGCGAAGGCCTTGGGCGGCTCGGCAAAGGAATGGGACTGAACAAGAAAGGAATGGAAAAAGGCGGGAAAGAGTTGGGAAAATTGTCGGGAAAGATAATGAAAATATGGCGAGAAAGGAAAATGGAAGACAGGCGGGAAAAGAGGTAAAGTCATGAAGACTATAAATAAGTAGCTATAAATAAGCATGGCTATAAGGAGTGATAGACCATGCAAGCAAGGATATATGGCTAGAAATATGCCAAGTTGGAACGATTGAAGCTCTAAGCCGGCAAAGTTTTTACGAGGCACAACGTTAAGGCCATGAGAGGAAGAGCACCAATTAATATGAATTTAAAAAAATCAAAGTGGATTTCTAAAGTCGAAAATATTGTATTCTGCTGTTCGGCATTATTTCTAAAGTTTTACGACAAAAAAGTGTTGCTATGAATTCGAGAAGAAATATACATATATCACGAAAGGGGTCATAATTCAGTTTTGGCAACGAGGAAACCTCGCAGCGCACGCATATCTAACCGAGTCTACGTATATATTCATTGGTAGTCTTTAGCAACAAAAAAGAAAGCAATAATCGGTACCTTCTGAATGACTCCGAATGAAGACATTGGCAGCCGCGCTGGCTGGGAGGAGAACGGAAATGAAGACATGTCACGTGTAGATGAAGGAAGGCGAAGGCAGGAAGGAGATCCTCTTGGAGGAAAGCCCGAAAAGGCTCCTTGAAAGAAACAACAGGAAAGAAATGAACTGGCCTAAAAATGTGCGAAAATTCAAAATGCATATCAAACGCGAAGCTAACTGCTTCGATTCTTGCCTGTTTATAATAACACACCATATTTACGGAACAGTACCATTCACGTACCACGTTCCTGCACCTTTTATTGTTGTTTTGCTTCTTATGTGTCAAGTATCACTTCTTTTCATTACTTTTATTATATATCTCATTTATGGCTTTAGCTCTACCTAATTTTCTTATTGGGCACTCCTTGTACCATTGTTATACAAAAAATATATATATATTTAATTAAGATATGTTATATTTTTTACCAGGACATTTCCCCTGAATGTGATACAAGTATCTGATTCTAAAGGAAGTCTGTTGGCCTTGATCATCTCTCTTATCACTCCACACAACACCAGTACTCTGGCTGACCGCCTGATAGTTATCTAAACACTTCACAGAAGAGTGGGATAGAGTGAGAGAGAGAGAGAGAGAGAGAGAGAGAGAGAGAGAGAAAGATAGCCAGCGAGAGAGTGATTAGGGCGGAGCTGAGAGAGAGAGAAAAAAAAAGAAAGAAAGGGAGAGAACAAAAGGCAGCGAGAGAGTGATAAGGAGCGGCGCTGGTGAGAGATAAAGATTGCGTGATTGCTATAGAAATAGGGTGCGAGAGCGAGATAGGATAGTGGATGAGAGAAAAAGAGAGAGAAATTGAGAAAGGGAGAGATATAGAGAGAGAGAGAAAGAGAGAGCGAGCGAGAGAGGAGAGAGATAGAGATAGAGAGAGAGACCGAACGACCTCGAATATAAACAAATGAGGATCCCCGGCATTGGAAAACTTATTGTTAGCTGAGCAGTCGTTTCCGTGCATTATTAGTCTAATTTTTTCAGATACTTAATATAGATTTTCTTTTCCATGAAAAAAACTAATTCTCTTACAACTAGCAAATGCGCGTGATTCTCGACACCTTCTTTTTTGTCTGGGGCGTTGAGCAGCTGCTGCCGAGGCTTCGCGAGCTTGCCGGCTCGGCGCCGGAGCACTCGAATCCGTGGATCGAGCACATGAAGTACGGATATCTACTTTTGGCTCCGCCCGCCTGTCCGGCTTTATGCCCCGCCCACCCGTCCGGCTTTATGCCGCGCCCACCCGTCCAAACTTGTCTTGCCTTGCCTACATAGTCGAATGAGCAGAAGAGATACAGTAATACCGGCCGTAAATTATATACTTGAACTTGTGGACGGGTGGGCGGAGTCTAAACTGAAGAAAATAAAGCCAATTACTCTTACAGGGTGCACGACTTGTTCGATCTGAGCGAGCTCGCACTGCGCGCGGCCATCAATGACATCTGCCTGACGCCTGCGGAGACCGCGACGCGACACGCGACGCCTACGAGCGTGCCTCGGCCACGCTTTCGATGGATTCGACCAAAGCCGAAGAAGACACGCATCGAGGAAGATTATGCGCCGATCAAGGTGCTCGATTGCGGTGAGTCCATGAGAAAGGGGAGAGAGAGAGAGAGAGAGAGAGAGAGAGAGAGAGAAAGACAAAAGCTACAGAGGTAGCGACAGAGTTAGAGAGAGAAAAAGTGAGAGAGAGAATAAAGAGAATGTGAGAGAGGAAAAGGGATGAAGTAGGCGGGAATTAGAAAGAGAGAGCACAAGTAAGGGAAATTGGTATGTATTACAGGCGGCAAGTTCAAGCTGCTCGGTATCGAAGTCAAGAACACGACCGTTCATTGGAGGTCAATAGATGAGATCGGCATAAAGCAAGATGTTAGAGAGTAGATTGAGAGAGAGAATCATTAAGAGCGAAAGAAAGAATGGGAGCGAGAGAGTGTGAGAGATAGAGAGAGATTAGAAAGGAAAAGAAACGAGAGAGGCAAAGAAGTAAGCAATTTCTCCTCCTGTTTTCGGTGCTACAAATTGGCGAAGAGTCCAGCTCGCTGCACATGGCCATTCACTTCTACGTTCGTCAGTAAATTCTCACAATCAGCTTTGTTGAGGGGGGGAGTCAATTTGGCGGGAATTTGAAAAAGAATAAATTCAAATTTCCCGCGCTCAGCGCCCGGCCGTTTCGAGAACGTCTCGTACTCGCTGCACGCTCTCGATGATGCTGGCGAGCTGTACCGCGTCCATGTTCCGAGCAACTTCAACCGGACGCGCTGTCCGAATGTTTGTAATTAATTTAAAAAAGTTTTTATTCCCGCCAAAATCAATTTGAATCAAGTTCCTCGCCTTCGACTGCGAACTCGAAGCGGACGAAGTGAACACATTCGAGATGGAGCTGCCGAACGACGGATGGCCGGCTGTGATTCAGGTAGGCAATATTTTTTAATTGGAATCAAAGATAAGATATGATCTCATCAGATGACATAAACAAATAAATTAAATAAAATGACTAATAAAATGACTTAAAATTTATTCAAATAGTATGTACCTCGCAGAATTATTAGAACATTAAGTGGTGTCCCGGCCTCAATTACTTTTTTTTTCAGGTTACGTTATATTAGTCCGCGTTTATTTCATGAGCGCTTGATATACCAATCTCTATAAAGAGCGTGCACTTCTGAAATTGACATCTTTTATGAGCTGATATGAGCTTCTGTATTGACGGGTCCATGTTTTGTTAGCCCATATAGCAGTATTAAAAAAAGATTGGACCAAAAATCACTGGACCAAAAATTTATTGATTTTTTGAAAATTTATTGAATCGTTGGACCAAAATTACTAAACCAAAAATAGATTGAATGGACCAGGAATCGTCGGACCAATAAATTATTAGACCAAAGAAGTACAGGACACGATTGCAGTCGCAGCCCCTTCAACTACAGTACATCTTCTCGTCGGGAGTCGATCACACGCGCCTTCTCTGCTTCACGCATCACGCCATTATTGCAGCGAAGGAGAGCAGCAGCCTGTTCGACCGAGTCGACGACGACAATGTCATTGTTGTATGTCAAAACGATTGTTTATTATAATTTGTTTAAATTTATATTTTAAATAATTTTTTAAACCGAAGAAAAACGTTTTTTGTTGTTGCAAATTACGCTTAATTAATCTCCTTTAAAGGAGGAAGAATAATTAACGCTTGTTCGAATTGCCGTGTTAATCCTGCGAATAGGGACTCTCTCATTCTCGCCTGCTTTTTTCACAAATTCGCTAAATGAAAATAGCGCGCGCGTATGAGAAGGCAAAGGGTTTCGGCGATTAGAAATATCATACATATAATTTTTGGATGATCGCCCTCTTTAATCGTATAATATTTTCATATCTTTTGTTTCGTTTCTTGAAGGGGACTCTGCCCGTTTTCTCGTTCCAGATGCAGCCGTCCAGTACGGCCAGAGAGTTGGCCGCGGCGCCTAAGAATTCCGGCCTCGCGCCGCCGTCCCCGCCGCCGCTCAGCGCCGAACTCTGGCACGAACATCGCGCAGAGTTTGAGAGATGGCAGAAGAGGAAGAGGGAGCAGAAGCAACGGAGGACGGGAGAGAGCGAGACGAGATGAGAGAGAGAAAGAAAGAGGGAAAAAAGAAAAGGAGAAAGAAAGAGAGAGTAATGGAGCAAGAGAGTCTGATGGTGAGTAGAAAAGGATTGAGGAATGGTATATAACTCAAATTTCTACTTTGTCTGTCCACATTCACATCTTATATCAAAAATTAACCGATGTTTTCTTTTTAGTGTTTTCGAAACACTTTAGTTCGAAACATATCTTATAAAGCAATTTATCGTCTTTTTCTTCGTTTCTTACTGCAATCTCACAGGGTCATCATGCATTCAATATTACTGTCCTTACATTTATGACTGTGTGCATAGTCGTTATCGAGGCAAACTTCCACCTCTTCATCTTAAAGGAGGGTTGAAACGCGCTAATTCCCAACACGAAATATCTTAAATACAAGTACGGTAGCTTTGAGCAATACGGCTACTGTTGATTGGAGCATATAAATCTTATCGATTGATAGAAGAAGAGGAGTAATCCAGTCGCTCATGAAGTGTTTAAGATCATTTTTTCATGCAAATATTTCTCGTTAAAGCCTTCGGACTATTTCTGCGTTACCTGAACAAGTGCCATGTTTCCCTGACTGACAATGTGCGTAATGTCTTTGTAGCACACTATAAAAAAAACAAGAATTTAATATAGCTTTCCGAAGAACGACAGAGAAAGTAAGTTAATTCTGGATGCTGTTCTTATAGATATCATAGCTCATCGGAAAGAGCAGCACATGCTGAATGCCGAGATCCCTTCTGGTGAGCACTGCCTGGATACCCTCTGGCACTTCGTGACGATCCTTGAAAACTTACTATTTTTGTGAGACTCATAATGCTCAGTAGATGTAGAAAAAGACTTATTTTAGTGTTCTAATTAGAATAATATTCCTTACTTTGTTCTGAGTGCCACCATTCATATGCGGTGCAGAATCAACGGGTTCCTTGTCGAGTCCGACCATAGGCCGTTGGCTTGACCTTGCCTCGTGAAAGTGGCCAGTTGAGTATTCTACCGACACAGAGCCGTCCATGTGATAGCGCTCCTTAACAAGAGTCAAGAGTCATAATACATAATGGAAATTTTTGTATTAGACGGCTAAGGGAGATCATAACTGCAAATAGCAACATTCACCCATTCACCAACATTCATCCAAATGGAAAAGCCCATCTCATGTTGGAGAATGCGGGTGAATGATAACAACTCGCCGTGCAATGTGACGGGCAGATAAACTCATCCTTGACAAAGAACCCGCGTCGACGACTGAACGCACGCTGACGCTTCTCCCAGCGACATCTCAAATACCGCACAAGTACCTGAAAATGCAAAGCAGTTGAGGAATAGGTCGACTGTCGACTTGACAGATCAATCCTGATTTTGTTGGGCCTCCCCAAAGCCTACATCACCATCTTTTTGATATCGTTAGCAGCAAGTAACGCACTCTGGATTCCGGACTTAGTACCTCCATCCCCCACCTACAATCTTCTGGGTGCGCGACAGTGGCTCTTTTGTTCCCTGTACCTGCTTCTGATGGTGTGAGATCTTGCGACGGCAGTCCGCCGACCATGTTTTGCAGTCGTCGATGTCGTCATCTAGCCATTTCTGAAAAAAGCAACAAGTAAACATGCCAGATGCGCTTTTGGCCGCTGCGAGTCCCCTCGTTATCCCAAAATGGGGCGCCCTCCCCCCCAAACCCATAGGAACGAATGAGTGAGGAGACTGTGGACGCACAGTTAATTAATGTTAAATACTGCGAATATGTTAAATACGATAATATGTCAATTACGCACGAATTCTCAATTTATTTCAACCAGATGGGATAGCTGAAAATTTTTGTCTAGGCAGTCAGCATTTCTAGCAATACTAACCCGGTGATCTTCGGCGTTTCTGAACTGCGCGCGCTTCATAGAGAAGTCGCCCAGTTCAGCATGCGCAGCAGCTGCATGATCACTGAGATCTCTGCAACATGCACCATTCAGAATCCAACGATTTGGGAATAACACCTGGCTAAGTAAAGTATTGGCAACGGTGCATAAAGGAGTGGAAAAAAAACCAACGGGTATGCCAAGCCCATCCAAGGACATCCGAGAACGAAGCACGACAAGGAGGCGCCAATAGTTTGCTGACGAGCTGTCATGGCTGCTCCTTCGTTGTTACCGTGTGCTTTCTTGAAATGTATGTTTAAGCTGGAGCGCTTGCCAAATGCGTTCCCGCACAGATCGCAGCTGACCATTCTCGTCACTGAAAAGGGACAGACACACTTTAGCACTGCTATTTCAAATTAACACTGCTATTTAAAATTAGTACTGCTATTTCAAATTAGCACTGCTATTTCATATTAGCACTGCTATTTCATATTAGCACTGCTATTTCAAATTTTTATTGCTAAATCGCAACTTTGCGACTGACTTTCTCGCTGCGCTCCTTTTCCAAGGTGTTTTAACCTTGTCTTTGAGTCTGCTTACGAACTGCAATCGTTGCTTCGTCTACACCGTGTATACTCCTGAGATGCTTGTACAAGTCGCCAGGTAGGATAAATGTGTTAGCGCACAGATCGCAGCTGGCCGTTCTCGGCACTGAAAAGACAGGCTACCCTTACACTTTAGCACTGCTACTTCAATTTTTTACTGCAAAACTTTTGCACTGCTACTTAAAATTTCTACTGGAAAAACTGTAGCACAGCTATTTCAGATTTTAATTTCTATTTCAAGTTTGTATTGCTACATTACAGCACTACGACTCGACTTTCTCACTCCTTTTCCCAAAGACCTTGTTTGCGCATCTGCTTACGAACTGCAATCGCTTCTTCGTCCTCGCCATGCACCTTCCTGAGATGCCTGTATAAGTCGCTCGGTTGGTGGAATGTGTTGTCGCACAGATCGCAGCTGGCCATTCTCCAAGCTGAAAAGAAAGACTTTATTTAAAAAAATTCTATGCTTTTCTACTACTTTAGTTAAATTGACTGTTTCATTGAGTGAAAATGAATTATTCGAGGTTTACATTAGCGCTTTAAAGCAATACTTTAAACGATTAAATTATAGGTTTTTTTTCGTGATCATGAATAGTGGGGAATGGTTGCATCTCTATCAGATTTTCTCTCTTAAGGAGAGGTATGGCCTTGTTTTAACTATTTAAGGTGGCTTAAGTTGTGGATTCTAGGGAGTGAAAGCGTTCTTTTCGCGAAGCGGCCACGTGAATCATCGAAAGACTTGCGGCAAAAAGCAAGGTTCACATTTTCTTCTTCTTCATTCATCTCTTTTTTTTAAGGAGAATGATCTCCAAAAAATATTAATATAGTTCGGATTGATTGACAAGTGTCCTCCCCACGAATAGGCGCTCTTCTCGCTTGCCATTTCGCAGTTCACACAAGCGCGCTGTGAGAAAAGGAAAGTTGAAATATTTTATAAAGTTTCCGTGATCGCCCTCCTTTAACAATAAGCGTTTGCTTCAGATTTGTTTCCTTTTGTACTGAGATGCATGAAAGGCTTTAAAGATACCTGGACGATGTAGAAGTTGGCGCAAGGGCGAATATTACGACGCCCAGCGCGCCGCGCAGAAGCGCCCTCAAACTGGAACTGATGAAGCCAGGGAGAGTAGAGGAGAGTCGACCGGCCGCCGAGGAAGAAGCTCAGATGAATGAGGAGAAAATTGAAAATAGAGTTGGCGAGAAACATGCATACATATTAAGTACAAATCGAGTGCGTGATTTATTGATTCATTTATTGATTTTCAGCAAATAACATTCGACAAGAATGAGAAAATTGGTAACAACCATTCTTTCTTTTATACTGACTCCTCTTATATTACATTCATATGTACATATATGTATGTTGGATATGTACATGTGATGTTTCTGAAGAAAGAAATCGTACGTTTGAGCAGATTAATGTATTTTTTTCTTCTCTTTCTCCTTTTTTCGCCCTTGCCACCACCAGTATGGAGAGACATTTCGATGTTTAGTTTACAACTTAAAACTTTACAGCCTTTTATTAAGGCAAAAATTCCGACAAATTAAGATATTGAAGTGATGTGTAACATCTGGAAGAGGGTGTTCAGGCTATCTTCACAAGCACTCACTATTTTCTAGCAATAAATGGCACAGGCGACCATCCCAAAACGATCGGTCCAACACTGCACCAAAGTGGATGAACCCATATGTCGGTCGGGCTCAATTTGATCTCTATTACTATCTTCGGTTTCGCCGCCAGGATCGATGAGGCAAATAGGTCTGGGTGGGTGAACAGGGCCGAGAGCCTTGTACAAAGAACGATCACCTGGCAAAAGTCATATGAAAATATGGAAGGGGGGGGGCTTAGGAAAACCTTGAAAATTAAAAGCTACCAATATAGATACAAAAAAAATTCCATTGGAGATGCCAGCTTTCTATATCATAGTACATACTAACTGAGCAGGACTTTCAAGTCTATGCCCTTAATTAGAACTGTTCACAGCTTCTTACTACAGTGAAGCCAAGAGCCCAGAATCGACTTTATCATTCTTCATTGACTAGCCCTATGATACTTGGGCCACTGTCAGTCCAGTGGTCCAACTATCGTAGACATATGATATTAGCACTTAATTTTCATCCAGTTCGCCGTACAGTTACCACCAAGTGTGTACGCCTGTCAACTGTCAAAATAGCTGTTACACAAGTGCTACTTCTCGCGTCTGATGTTAGTGCTTAAAAAGAGAAGTATATGATGATGATGTCAACGTTCAGTTCTCCGATTTATGAGCCCGCAGTATGAGACTCCTTTGGAAATTTTTTCGAGATTTTAGTTAGCTTTCCGCGTACTACAAATAAATATCGCATGTGTGTGTTTGCATGCATTGTGGCTTCTTCGCTGTTATCGCTCGTTCATCAATGGATGTACCCTCTCCAAGACACGGTGAACATGTCTTTGAACGTCGTCTTCGCGCCGAGCACGGAGGGCATCATCCGTCTGGACGTCCCGGAAGCGATCAGCCCGAGCTGGCTGAAATAATTCACATCGGCCACATGCAACGTCGGCGGCATCTCGTGGCGATTCCAGCTGAGCTTTTACAAAGCTAAACTTTCTGGCGGATTGCTACTACCCAATGTCTGCTTCGTTCACTTCAGCAGCGTGCCGTGGCAGCAAACAGCAGAAGTCAGCTTTAAGTTCGTCTCGTCGTGCGAAGCCAAGAAGTGGCCGGTGTAAAAGATGAATGTACACCTCAACTGGAAGCAATCATCTGACTCATTTTCTCTCAAAGACTGGGACTTGAACAAAATCAGAGATCCAGACAATGTCGAAGATGGCATGCTGCACTTTCTGGCAAGAATCAGAATCGTCAAGTCCGATGGTATCACGGCGCCGCTCATGCCTCTCTTCAATCAGCCTTTCGAACACTTCACCGATCGACGTCTCGTGGTCGGTCAGCGAAAGGTGGGCAAGCGGCTTATTCATAATATAATTGGAAGCATATCTACATTTTCTGACAAAAACCATCAAAATCGCGAAATCTTATGCGGGAATTCAGGTTGCTGCCTCAGATTTGGTATATATATGACGCCATTTTTTCAGTCAGTCTTTCATTCAGCATCTTTCCTGCATTCGTAATATTTCCGTGCGTCACTCCACTGCCCTCTTTTAGTTTTACGTAAGCAGCGTATTTCTCGCGCTTCGTTCTCCCTACTTCGAACGGCTGTTTAATGGACCTTTTTCGGAACAAAACAAGGAGTCCATCGCTCTCCACGATGTGGATGAGGACGATTTCGAGGAGCTGTTGATGGTAATCTCGAGAAGAAAATTTTTTTTTTTTGAAAAGAAAAAAAAAAAGAAAAAAATTTTTCGTTCGTAAACAAGTCATTATTTTAAAATATTTTACTTTATATTTGTGTAATTTAGAAAGAGTAAGCAATGTAATGTACACGGTGAAAGTTGATATCTACGCGGGAAACGTCGCTAGCCTCTTGAAACTAGCTGACAAGTTTATCGCTAGTGACGTCACGAGACGGTTTGCCATTTCATCATTGTGGCGGACTTTGTCCGCGGTTCTTTTTCGTCTGACGGCTCCTCACAGCGGGCGAAGACACACTCCGACCTGTGTCTGTCCCAGAGAACCCTTGGAATGTGATTAGATTCGAGAAGCAAACAAACTCATTTATATAGAGTAACTCGTAAGAGAGAAACAATATGCAATGCAACAATACAACAATATACAGAAGCACCAAACTCACAACACCGTGGCTGTCCTTGTCCTTGTGCTCGATTCTGCCCTGGCACGACGGCCACACGGAGAACTTCTGCTCCGCCTCGAGTCGTCTACCACGACTCCTCCGCACCGCCTCCTCCAAGGGTGGTCCCTTGGTCCTCGACGAACTGGCTAGCTCGGACTCACTCGGCGACCTGACCTGTCCCTTCTTAACCCCTTTTAACCAACCTCAGAACGTGCGAAAGGCTAGGAAAGTAATAAAGAACGATTTATTACTTAGGAAAGAAAGGAAACGAAAGCAAACAAATTATAAATACAGAGCAAGACAACAATCCCCCAAATACTCACTTCCACTCGATCCTCGATGAAGCCGCTGCCACTGTCGATGTCCTTGTCCTGGTCGCCTCCGACGACTCCCTTCTTGCTGTCCACGCGGCCTCCACCCTCCTCGCTCACCAGCGGGCACCGGCCCTTGCCGCTACTCTACCCGCAGACGCCGCTGCCGCTTCCCAACCGGGGCCGTCCCAACGCTAACTATCCCAATCTCTACCCGCTCTACCATGGACATCTAAGAGCGAGAGGCTGGGGACTCTATTAGGTGCTAATTGCCTCTTGCCTAATAATCTATACACATGAGCATCAAAACAAGCACGTGAATAGGCAATGAAAACAAAGTACATACATACCCAGAAATACCTAAGGGGAAGAAGGGGAAGGGCCATGACGATGTAGATCCAGGGAGGGGAAACTCGCCTCTCCCTACATCATAAACAAATCTTATTTATAAGAAATCAAGGTCTGCTGACGAATATGTACTAAAACACAATAAACGAATCATAAGGCGCTGATATAAAAATTCTTATTTGCAGCTGTCCATTTTCTATTACGTTTCTCTCTCGAATGTCGGTTCTTTAACGTATTTGTACACATTGGATTCTTACGTGTTGAGGTGCGCTGCATTTCTGGCAGCTCCTCAGGAAGGGATTACTCTGAAGACGAGACTTCAACTCGCATGTTCGGTCAATCTGCCGGAGTCTTCAACAATTGCGGAAGAAATAAAGGATATTCAGGTGTGTTTTCGTGGATCCTTTCTGATTGCTCAAATGATTTACCTTCTTTCAGGAGATTCGCTCCTTCGCTGACGTCTCCGATCGAGCGGGAAACGTCATCTTGAAACGAGTCATTCAGCTTCTCCCGTCATAGATCGCACAAAAACGTGTTCACTCGACTCATTGTTCCTCACATTGTAAGTAATATTAACAAATTTTTTTTCTAATGGATTTATTGTTTGTATGTATGTATTTTTTTTCTAAACAGCCTGTTTATTAAAAAAAATTCCATCGAAATTGTTGCCTCTAAGATAGAAACATTGGTCCGAGTTTTTATCAAATATGACATCCACCTACCTAAACATCGAATCGAACGAACTACAAAAACAGACTTCGCTGCCGACTCATACAGTGAACCCATCGTTCATCAGAAAATACTGCCAGCAGGCAGTATTTTTTTAATCGAATTAAATTCTAATCAATGCTACCGCCCATTTAACAATTTAAATCTTAACCAATGAGGGCAGATGGTTCAGCGCCAAGTGGCTGGAGCAGGCTGGAGATGCTTAGAGCAGAAAGCTGCCGGGATATACGATAAATAAATTATTTCTTCTGCTGGAAGTCACTGATAAAGTTACAATTTCTTTTACTCCTTAAAAGAAATTAATTTTAATATCAACAATTAAGTTATTTTCCTATCCATAAGAAGAATATTCCCTTATATTATTTATTATATTCTTTATAAGAAAAAAAGAAATTATTTTGAATTTTATCACTTTATAACCGCATACGAACATCATACACTGACTAAACGATTGCAATCAGAAGAAGTTCGTCGGTGGGCTACTTTAGCTAGACGGATGGGGCGAAAAGGGGATTTTGCATGCAACAAGTTCGTACAAGACTGGGGATCTTGCTTTTGGGATATTCCTTCAACGAAATGGGTAAGAAAATCGCCTGCTTCATGCCCTTGTAGGCAAATATGTGAAAGCGCCATACACCGTATATAGTCAAATACCTTTCTTCGCTGAGGTGCCATTCGAAGCAGCCTACTGGAGTCTGTTCCCAGTCCTTGAATGGAGGCTATGTTTGAACGCTTTTATTATTTTTTTAGTTTTTTTTTAATATAAATAATATCTTTGTTCGTCCTTTAGTTAAATTAATCTGCTGGGAAATGACATATTTGTTACGCATGGATAATTGCAAACTTTTATTTTCTTTTTGTTTTTTTTTTAAAGTAACATCTTTATTCGTCCTTTTGTCAAGTGAAGCATTGAAAATAGAATATTTTTGGCGCATGACTAAAGTAATACTTCAAGGTTATGGCAGACTTACCGAACAATTTTCCCTTGTGAATGCCGCGACATAGCAAGGTCGGAATTCCCAAGATGGATCCTCAAAATTGGAGAAGACCGCTGAAACAGACAAGAATGATTTGATTCGGCGCACTTTCTTCCTTTGCACTATTCAAAATGGATGGAAAACAGATTAACGTGCCACCAATGAAGCCTTTAGGGCATTTTTGCGCTTCGGCATACGAGTGAAGAATGCTATAGATGTAATCGGTATTATTGTAGGTTCGACCATTCCAGGACAGACTTAGCGGCTCATCGAAATGAAACCACTGCACAGTGTGAACAGTGCTCTTTTCCAAATCTTTGAAGAGCTCTTAAATGCATCAGTGCAATATATAGGTAGTAAAACAGACAACTCAGACATACTACCTGTGCTTGTGCTCACATAAATAATGGCTGCGATGGCTGCTAGCACGAAGGCGACGAAAGCGAGCTCGCTATACATTTACTTCGATACACTTCTTTCTTCCCCTGCGGAGTGCCCGTTTCATTTCTCCAACCATCAGCTCGGTTTACTTTCGTTACGAGATTTCAAACATAAACAACGTTGTTCTGCCAGAAATAAAAGCAGCCGAGCAAGCATCACCATCAAAGGTCAAATTTTCATAAGAAAAACCATTATAACAACAGCTAAATATCTCCTCCCAAAATGAGAAATTCGGCCAAGATATTTTAAAAGAGTGCGCATACTTGCAGATTTTAACGTGTTCTTGTTTATCAAGAGGGAACTCATTTAATTTATCATTTAGAATTTATCATGTGTAGATTTTATTATGTATTGAACACGGCTACATTTTTTCGCGCGCAAGCATTTTGAAACTCTTCTTTTCATTAAAATTAGATCGCAATAATTCGCATAATGAACCCTCTTTTATCTAAATTGTGAGGGAAAGTGCTCAGAGTGCAGAAGGGAAAGTGGTCCGATGAACTTTAGTCGGTCTCCTTGATGGACGCCTTCGGTGGGGGGGGGCCTGCAAATCAATGAAAGACTAATTATAATAATAAAACACTTTCATTCGAAAAAATAATCATGTAACAACATTTTTATTGTTTATTTAATGAAATAAATATATTCCTTTTCGTATTGCTTGGACGTTTATGATGAAAAGTGACTTTATGCAATCATAATATTGATTAATTGCTTATGTTTATATTTATAATTTCTTCTTTGCATGTATACAAATAAGTAAGTTCAAAACGAACCCTCTTTTATCTATTTGAGGGAAAGTGGGCAGAGGACAGAAGGGGAGGATGAGGGATTTTGATTCGATTTCGGAAGATTTGCCGGTCTTCTTGGACGACTTTGGTGGAGGGCTTCCCATGTCATTTTCTCCATTCTCCGGCCTTGAAGAAGGTGGTTCGCTCTTCTCGCTGCTGCCGCAGCCCCCGCCCTTCTTTCCACGCGCCTCTTCTTCGCTCCGTCCCCATCGTCGTTTTTTTGTTGGCCGAATGGGGGTTGTAGTAGGGGCTCGACGTATGGACGTTCATCTTTGTTTCATATTTTTACTTACATAAAAATGCGATAAAAAAATGAAATTCGGTCGTTTGCAAAATCATGTCACTTTCATGGCCGAAAGTGCAGGGTTTTGCTTTGCATAACTGGATCTCATATAATATGATAGTTCTTTATTTTTGACAACATGCACCGTATTATAGGCTTTTATGCGACTTTTTCCTGCACTTTCGGCCATGAAAGTGACATGATTTTGCAAACGACCGAATTTCATTTTTTTATCGCATTTTTATGTAAGTAAAAATATGAAACAAAGATGAACGTCCATACGTCGAGCCCCTACTACAACCCCCATTCGGCCAACAAAGCCGACGACGGTGGGGACGGAGCGAAGAAGAGGCGCGTGGAAAGAAGGGCGGGGGCTGCGGCAGCAGCGAGAAGAGCGAACCACCTTCTTCAAGGCCGGAGAATGGAGAAAATGACATGGGAAGCCCTCCACCAAAGTCGTCCAAGAAGACCGGCAAATCTTCCGAAATCGCATCAAAATCCATCATCCTCCCCTTCTGTCCTCTGCCCACTTTCCCTCAAATAGATAAAAGAGGGTTCGTTTTGAACTTACTTATTTGTATTATATGCAAAGAAGAAATTATAAATATAAACATAAGCAATTAATCAATATTATGATTGCATAAAGTCACTTTTCATCATAAACGTCCAAGCAATACGAAAAGGAATATATTTATTTCATTAAATAAACAATAAAAATGTTGTTACATGATTATTTTTTCGAATGAAAGTGTTTTATTATAATAATTAGTCTTTCATTGATTTTCAGGCCCCCCCCCACCGAAGGCGTCCATCAAGGAGACCGGCTAAAGTTCATCGGACCACTTTCCCTTCTGCACTCTGAGCACTTTCCCTCACAATTTAGATAAAAGAGGGTTCATTATGCGAATTATTGCGATCTAATTTTAATGAAAAGAAGAGTTTCAAAATGCTTGCACGCGAAAAAATGTAGCCGTGTTCAATACATAATAAAATGTACATATGTATGTATTCCAACCTGAAAATCACCTTCATGTAAAGCAAAATACATATTAAGAAAACAACAATTTGCGTATTGCACAACATATAAAATTGTACATATACATACTATACATTCATTTTCCGCGAATTAGTTTTCATCCATTTTGTGCTTAAAAAACGAAACTGCGCTGTGTCTACCGATGTGGCGAGTGAAATAACTCTAATGACATGCAAGATAGAGACATTTCCGTATGCAAGACATACGGAAGGGTCTAGTAGGCATACAAATCAATATATGAATTGTGTCATTTCAGGACGTCCACATGACTGCGACAAAGCTTTTTCATTACGTTTGGAAATAACATATCTGTCTTAATAATTTAACTACTCTAAGAGATTACTCAGTAATTCAGTCAGTCTACCTAAATGAGGCAGCTCGCAGAGATCTTGAGGGGTGCTAATCGCAGAGAGAGTCGCTCTAGGCGCGGCATCCATGCGCCGAGGCGGCAGAGAGCAGCGAGGCCATCGGCTGCCGAAGGGTCCTGAACGGAATAATTATTCTCCCCCAGGGGCAATCATTATCCCTCAAGGGAAAATTATTCTCCCTCAGGGGAAGAATTGAGAATCTAGTAATAGTTCCTGAGCGGATCAATTGTTCTCTCTGATTCTGTAATTCTGGCGAGGACCAAAAATGGCGACAACAAAAAGGATTGAAGATGACTGGCCGCTTTAGTGGACGCGGAGAAGAGTGCGCAGAACCGTAGCTCGTTATTCTTTGCGAGCAGAAATTGCACGACCGAGAGGACGGCGGTGTTCACCTGTACACAGAAGCTGAATTCAGGGTTGAATTTTTGACTAAATTAAGGGACAAATAAATAAAATAAAGTGAATGTGAAATTAAATTATAGCAGAAATGTAAATCCGACCCTTCTCAATAGAATCCAGTCTGCGACGTCGAGATGCGAAAGCACGCGAACTGCCAGCTCGGCGGGCAGGTCGCTGAAGGATGGAGGGATTGGAGGGGAAGGCGAGCAGATGCAGGAGGATGCTTCCGTTGCCTGATGGGAAGAGAGAAATTGAGGGAGAGAGCGAGAGTGAAAGAGAGGGGAAGAGAGTAAGAGAGGAAAAGAGTGTGAGAGAGAGAGATAAGAAAAAAGGTGACATAAGAAAATTCATTGTTTGTTTATTATAACCCGGCAAGGTCTTCTTTTAGATATTTTTAAAGGTGCATGAAACTCAAAAATAATCAAATTGAATTTTCCTTCCAATTCTGATCGCGTCTCTCTAAAACGCCCGCTCTCTCGTGCTTGTCTCAGGCAAAAAGGCGCGAATTCAAATGCTAGTTTTTGGCTCCTATAAATGAAATAGAAATCTCTCCAACCATTGTCCAGCCGGACGACGTTGGCAGAGCGTGGAAGGCGTGGAAATCGGCTGCGACGAGTGCGGGAATCGATTCGAGTTGGACCATGACGAGGAAGGGAAGAAGCGAAGACAAAAGAGCAGCACCAGGCTGATTATGGCGAAATTTTATAATCCGACGAATATTAAATAAGTAGAAATGGGTTTTGAACGGAACGGACTTGAACATCACTGGGGAATGCGAGTAAAATAGTTAAACCTCAACATAGCAACCCTCATCGGGCCTTATGGGCCCAAGCGTGTCCGATTGGTTGCGTGTCTCTCTCTCTCTACCACTCTCTCTATCTCCAAGTAGTCCTCTCTGAACCCTCTTTCTCGTTCTCTTTATTTCTCTCACCCTCTTCGAATTTGTATATAAATATGCATCCATGAGCTCAAAACACAAATAAATGCTTACAAGATACAAGAAAGAAGTATGCATACAAGTTTCTTTATGTACTTTCCAAGCAGCCAAGTCAACAAGGACCTCGCCGGCCATGATAACCCCACAAGTTGTGAAGAAAGTAATACGACGGAGCAAAACGTTACGGTACCCGGGGGGATGACTTATAAGCAAAACTAGGAAACTCGGTTCAATTTGCCCAGGCCTAACCCCAAATAGCGTCAGTTGCTCGGTGCGCTCGCTCTGCTGACAACTGGACAATCATCTATTTCTTTATCGGAAGAATTTTTTAAAATATATTTTAAGTCCTCTTTCTCACTCACTCACTCTCTCTCTCTCATTTTCTCACTCTCTCTTACACTTTTATATCGTTCCTTCTCTCTTTCTTCTCTCTAATTTTCTTTCTCTTTTCTTTCTCAGTCGCTCTCTCTCCCTTGCTCTTCTCTTTCAGTCTCACACATTTGAAGCTTGTGCCATTTTCGTACTTTCTTGTAAAAAAAAAATGATGTCAAATTCAAGCGTGGGTGATGTGGGTATTGGCAAAGAGGGCGGAAGGATGAGAGAGAGAGAAACGAGAGAAAGAGGGGGAGAGAGACAGAGAGAGAGAGAGAGGGGGATAGAGAGAGAGAGAGAGAGCGAGAGCAAGAGAGAGAGAGAACTAAATGGTTTTGCATCTTTACACTTTGCTTGCATACTCAGCTTGCGCCCGCCTACTGGCCGAATCCAAACTTCTATAGCTTCTTTGATTTTTTTAACACTTTGCTTTGCTATTTTTTCAGCCGTAAGCCATTTGGAGCAGATGTGATGGACCATTTTGGCAAGATCATTTTTGGCACGAACTTTCTCTTGGAACTCCAGCACTCTGGCCAGTTCCCTGAGTAGGCGTCAGTGAGAAACTGACGCGTTTTGGGTGTCGATCTCGACAGTTCGTACTGAGTTTCCATGCCATGCTATTAATCTTGACAGTGGTGCCAGTTGGACAAAAAAAAGTTGATGGCAATTTTAACTAAAGTTGCGGAGTGAAATACCGCGGTCAAATCTTTGCACAACTCTTGACCGCACTTGGATTAGAACCCATGACTTGCAAACGGTAGCGCAATGACGATATACATACACTATATCACGATGCTACTTCTGAAAATGCAGGCTGGAGCTGCAGACGATCTTTTCCTCGCATGCAAATTTCAGCTGTCTTCAAAGCAAAATTACTAAGCCCATATTGTTTGAAATGTTACTTGTTCGTTGCTAATTGCTTTGCCACATTTATAACTGCGTCAGCGTTCTGTCTCTGCCATGCCATCGTATGTGAACGTCAGAGACGAAATTAGTGTAAAAATACGATAGCAGTCTTCGATACCGTTTTGCATTCTCGCGTTTGCATACTGCTTCGTTACGATTACACAAACTTTAATGACCTTTGAATATGGATACAGTTTGGATATGAACGAAGTCTGAAGAGAAGTTGAATTACATTTCTTATTTTCCATACGAAAACCCTCCTAACCTGCTTGATAATTAGATTTTATGTTCGATCAATTTCATCAAAAGTTGGTTTTATTAGTTTTCTTCCACGATTAATTGGCAGCGACTTATAAGTAACACTAGAGGAAACTCGGTACAATGTGCCAAGGACGAAACGAAATAGGGACAATTGCTAGGTGCGCTGGCACTGCCACCAATTGGTCAAGAATATATTTCTTTAGCTGAAGATTTTTTTTAATTCCCTTTTCTCCCTCTCTCTCTCAGTCTCACACATTTGAAGCTTGTGCCCTTTTCGTTCTTTCTTTTCGTGATAAAAAAGTTAACTTCAAATTCAAGTGTGTGTGATGGAGATATTTACAAAGAGGGCGAGAGTGCGAGAGAGACAGGAAGAGAGAGAGAGAGAGAGAGAGAGCGAACGAGAGCGAGAGAGAGATAGGGCGCGAGAGAGGGAAAGAGAAAGAGAGAGGAAGCGAGAGAGCGAGGCAGAGAGTCAGAAGTAAATGGTTTGCATCTTTTCACTTCGCTACATACTCAGCTTGCATCCGCCTACATTCCGAATCCAAACTTCTATAGCTCCTTTGATTTTTTTTCACTTTGATTTAATATTTTTTCAGCCGAATACCATTTGAAGCAAATGTGATTGGTGATTTTTGCACGAGGACTTTCTCTTGGAGCTGCCAAAGATTGTTTCACTGAGTGTTCATGATTGGATCGCATTTTTTAAAATATACATATTAATTATGAATAATTTAAATTTTAATCTATTATTTTTCCTCATGTTCGAACCAAGAAAAAAGTCTTTATCCGGTTAGCTCAAGGCATTAATTAATGGTCGAGGGATCTAAGATGGGAGGGATTACACCGAAAAGTTACTGTCCCCTGCGAGATGTCTTAGAAGTAAAACTAGGAAACTCACACCCTACGACGTGCCTAGGCCGAAGCATAAACATCGTCAGTTGCTCGGTGCGCTCGCTCTGCCAACAACTGGCCAATCATCTATTTATCAGGGCATTTTTTTCATACATTTTAATTAGTCTTTCTCTCATTCTGTCTCTCTCTCTCTCTCTCTCTTTCTCTCTGTTCTCTCTCAGTCTCACACATTGAAGCTTGTGCCCGTTTAGTTCTTTCTTTTCGTGAAGAAAGAGATTGTCCCGAAAGAAGTAGAGAAAGAGAGAGAGAAGGTAAATAGAGAGAGAGAGAGAGTGTGTTGAGAATTAGAGGGAGAGAGAAAGGAGAAAAGAGAGATAGAGAGACAGGAGAGCGAGATAGAGAGGCGCATAATCCGGTCGGTTTTTCGCTTCTGCATTCGTGTCAGACGGCGGCGCTGCTTGTAATAATTTAATTCATTAAATTCCTTAAAAGAAGAATAAACATAAACACTTTTATCGTTGCATAATGATAAATAAATTATCTTCTTTTCGCTATCACTGCAAATCAAATATATTTGAACAAAGTAATTTTTAACATGTACATATGAACATTTTCATTGATTATTTAATGCAATCATGTAACAACATTATTTAATGCAATAAATATATTCCTTTTCGTATTTCTTGGACGCTTGTGATGAAAATTGACTTTATGCTATCATACTGTTGATTTATTTCTTATGTTTATATATATAATTTCTTCTTTGCATGTAATACAAATAAATACACTCAAAATGAACCCTATTTTATCTAGGTGAGGGAAAGTGGCTGAGGACAGAAGGGGAGGATGAGGGATTTTGATGCGATTTCGGAAGTTAGCCGGTCTTCTTGGTGGCCTTCGGTGGCGGGGCCTGAAAATCAATGATAGACTAATTATTATAATAAAAAAACGTCTTCTTGAAATAATAATTCTAGTCGGATTTTTGCTTTATTTGAATTTTGCAAAACGTTTTTATCTCATGAATGCTAAATAAAGAAACTCGCCTTGATCGCGGCTTCGAGGTCGACGTCCTTCAGAAATTCCGACTGGTTGCACGTGCCGGTAGTATCCTCGATCGTGGACTGCAAGATTTCATTTTAATAATAAAAAAATTGTATTAATAAAAAATAATAATAATATTATTATTATATAATAAAAATTTATAATTTTGTATTAAAAAATTTAAATTATTTTAAAAGTTCTGCCTACTGCCCGTGCCTCATAGCTCTCGATGCCCTTGCCGACCTCGAAGACGACGTTGAGCTTCGGGTTCATCTTGAGCTCGTCGATGGTCTGCGTCTTCTCGTCTGCGGCGCCCTCGCGATCGAGCAAGTGGACCTGCAACGAAATGGGTTACTGTAGGAATTAAATTTTCTTAATTTAATTTCCCGCCGCATTAACAATGAGTCCTACTTTCTGTAAAGTAAATATTAGGATAATAAAGAAAGTTAAAATAACCATTTCGTTCTTGCGAATATGCCCCTGCATCTTGAGCTTTCCGGCAAAGGTGACGTCCTTGGACGTGATGCGGAACTGGTTCGGCTTTGCAGCCTTCTCGGCCTCACGCTTCTCCGCCAGAAGCTCGTTCACTGGAAGATAACTTTTTTATTTTATTAGTATTATTATTAGGATATGGTTATTTATATTTTTTAATAAAAGGAAAGTGCTTTAAAAAGACCTAGAAATATACAGTAACTTACGTCTGGCCAGCTTCTGGTCGCGGAGGGCAAGCAGCTTCTTGTTCTGCCGCTGCAAGTAGATGACGTACGCATTGGCGCCCCAGCACAACACCACAGCCAAGGCGGCCACCGCAATGTACACAGTTTTGTAGCGCTCGCTGGAAAATGGAAAGGAAATTAGTTCAAGTTAATTCTTTAAAACTTTAAAATAAATTAAATTATGATGTTTTGATGAAAAAATAATTTTATATGCATAGCCACTTTAGTTAATTTTGCTGTTGATAATAATTTCGTCACAATTGAGACTTGACGGAATCAAACGATCGTTACGAGACTCATGTTATTTTTCTTCGTCATATTCATGATATTTCTGATATTAGGTGTGCCATAATTAAAGTTCAGTTAATAGGGGCGCGGGATTCCTCGTCGGAGATGGAGACTGGGCTTTAATTTTGACATTGTTTCGTCTTTTTTGTGGAATGGAATTTACTTTCAAGTATTTGCCCTTTAGAAAATAAATGTTAAATATGATTGTTGAATGAGCAAGCCGAAAGAAGAATTTGATCTCTCTAGATTAATAAATATCTGTCGTACTCTGAGTTGTGCATAAAAGTAAAGTCTCTTTAAAACTTTGTACCACAATGACTACATATAAAATGTTCTAACAAAAAAAAAAGCAAGTAAAATTATGAGAAGGTTACTTTCCTTTTTTTTCGATTTTGTTTCCTTAAAGGACCGGGCTAGACATTGTAAGAGTTCTAAAAGTAACGCTACTAATAAACAAAGGGCCGGGGAATAAAGAATAAGGCAAAAGGAAAGGATAGATATGAAAGGCATGAGAGAAGTCTCCTAGAGTCGGTTTTGGAGAAAAAAGGAAACTTGGGCATACTCAGAGGTGTGGACCATACAGAAAGCAGGAATCAAATGAACTTCTTGGGGAAAGAGAGTGCTATGTATTGGAGAGTACAACAAAAGGATAAAAAAGAATTCATCTACCTCATCTCTAGGCGTACTTCGAACGGATCCTGGAGACATGGGGTGCTCTTTCCGATGAAATGATGCCAAATTCATGAAAAATCTGTTGTAAATCGGATATTCCAGCGATGATTCCATTGAATTCGTGCTACGATTCTACTTTTTTGGGAATAAAATGTTGTGATTAAACTTTTTTGAAAAATAGTACCCCTTCCTCTAATAGAACCCCTCCCTCTAATAGTGCCCCCCTCTCGCAGGGGTATTGAAAAATAGTACCCCCGGGGGTACTAATAGAGAAAATACGGTACTTACTTACAGTACTACAATAAATTCCAAACATTTTTGGTCGATGACGATTGGAGCTCCGGAATTCTCGGAAGAATGAGCTAGAAAAGTAATCAGAACTTTAAACTGCTTATCAAATAAAACTAGCAATCGCTCCATTTTGTTGTTGAGCAGAGTACATATGTAAAACTAGGGAGAGAGAGAGAGAGAGCCAGAGAGAGCGAGAGAGAGAGAGAGAGAGAGAGAAAACAGAAACGGAGAGGGATAGATGAAAAAAAAGAAGTAAACGTTGAATGAGATGAGGAATCAGCCTGTTTTCCTTTCGCGGTTCATCTCTCTCATTCCAATGTTTGTCACTCCTGAATTACAAGACGATTAGTATGCCCAAGTTGTCCAAGTTACACTGCAGCCTTCTACTGTTTCTCAACCGCCTTCTGCTTCTTCTTCTAGTCACCAGCCACAAGCGAGCATTGCCTTTTTCCAAATCGGCAATAACGACTCCCCCCCCCCCATTTCTAGATCGGCAATAACGACTCCCCCCCGAAAATTTGACCTAGTTATTTTTAGCGGCAATAAAGACTCGCAGTATTGTCATTCGATCCAAGCAAAAAGTCTCACTATCTTCCTCTCTCACCCTCGCACCCTTTCTCACTATATCGCACTATATCTCTTACTCTCACACGCTTTCTCTTCCTCTTCCTCTCCCTATCTCTAGTTTCTTCTAAGAACGAATACGGAAGGCATTTAAATGAAGATGGAAATAATTTTGGAATAACTTGCGCCATATCTTCTTCGTGAAGAGAAGTTATGCCGACCCTCACTAAATGATGCCAAATTCATGAAAAATCTGTTGTAAATCGGATATTCCAGCGATGATTCCATTGAATTCGTGCTACGATTCTACTTTTTTGGGAATAAAATGTTGTGATTAAACTTTTTTGTCTCACATTGAAAAATAGTACCCCTTCCTCTAATAGAACCCCTCCCTCTAATAGTGCCCCCCTCTCGCAGGGGTATTGAAAAATAGAACCCCCGGGGGTACTAATAGAGAAAATACGGTATGTAGCTTAGAAGACATGTAGAAGATAGGGCCTGCAACATCCAAAAGAATGATGCTGGGTGGTCGCCCTTGCAGTACAAGAGCGGGCTTTCGTGGTTGACGGCAGACAATATCAACTGTACGAATGGCGTCTTTTATGCGAACAACAAGATTATCAATCCGACATTGCTGAACTGCAAAATACTTCCACGTAAGCAGAAGTTTCATGGAATGCTGAAATATCCCGGAATTTTATCTTTTAATATTCCATTTCTTTTCGTTTTTGATGACTCAACAAGTTGGTATAGTTATGTTACCCAGGTAACATTGGAATTCGGGAACACAGGACCACAAGTGGAGACGAGAGAAGACAAATGTTTATCAAAGGGCCAGTGGCTCTTGATATAGGGCTGAGGGATGGTGTACTTTCATAGGGGCATAGGGGCAAATCAAGGACTGGTAGATATGATAATATTCTGACGTGATATATCTCCATCTACATGACATGTATATTATTATAAACAACGTTTCAGGCTGCGATCAGTGCACGTACACAATGTCCTCAACGTGTCCGTCTGGCTACTCGTGCTCGAGCACGGCGCTGCTTGAGAAGAACCCGTACACCAACTGCACGACGCTGCGCTGCCCGAACGGCTACACCGGATCGGTCGGGGCGTTTTCGCTGTTTTCGTAAAGGACTGTCGATAGACCATGCCACTGACGAGACAGCTTTTAGTTTACGTTCCTTACTAATGCGGTTTTTTGCGATTTGTTTTTGTCGTATGAACCGAGTAGCCAACGAAGCACTCAACGGGGGGTGTAGCTCAGTGTTAGAGCAGCCGACTCATGAGTAGGTGATCCCAGGTTCGAACCGAGGTGCCTCCATATCCTTGCCTAGTCTAGCACCACTTCCCTTACATTTTCCTTATAGCTTCATGCCCCCCAAAAAAAAACTTAATTGTGCGATGCATCTTCATGTGGGCGATTCTGCAACTTTAGGCGGAACACCCCGACGGCCAGGTCGTTCGACTCGACTCGACGCTCACGTGCACATCAGTGAACAATCAGTGGAAGGACTACGGAGGGACTACATTCTACTACAATCCGGAGTTGACATGCGCCGTCTTTGGTTGGCACCATCAAGATTAAGCAACAACATTGAGCACTTTGAATGAGTCTTATCAATAAATGCACGAAAATGGGGTGGCAGAATAGATATATCGGATTATGAATATCACGAATTACCTTATACGATCTTCCCATATGGGCAAATCGCAAATGTCACCGATAAGTCATACATGTCTAATATCTCCTCTAACTAGGTACCCACCCAGCGACCACACCCACGAGCACGACAACAATAACTCCAGGTAAAATTGGCATTGTAAGGAATTTCAATTTTGGTGGCACACCTTCCTCCATCAAAGTGGAATCTATTCTCGCACAATCAACTGCACAATCAATCGTTACAATGAGTGTGAGTATTCGCAAAACAAAACGGATAAATGTGAGAAGTCAAACTACGAAATTAACAATTCTTTCTAGCCACCACAACAACGACTATGACATCGACAGCAACAATAACCACGGATATACATATATTTTTTATGGAAGATTTTGCGTTCCTTATGATTTCGTTGTTCTTATCATTATAAATATACTAAATAACTAAGGGAATACTAATCGAGTGCAATCTTCCTAGCTCCTGCAACCGAACCCACTGCAACTGTCTGGGAGGCAACCACCGAGATACAACCAACGACGACTACAGGTAAAGCTTGCATTTCCTACTCCTTCCGACAATGTTAGAACAGAGCGCTCGATCTCCTTTACTGTAATATGTTTTTAAGTAACCTTAAAGGAGGGCTATCACCGAAAAATATTTAATGCAGGTTCGAATTGCCGCGTCTTCCCTGCGATTCTTTACTCTCATTCTCGCGTGCTATTTCGCCGGTTGCACAAACCCGCTGAGTGAAAATAGCACGAGTGAATGAGAGTGTGAAGGGTCGTGCGGCAATTTGAAATATCACATAATTTTTCCGTGATCGCTCTCCTTTAAAAAATCGTTGAGATTCTTTCAACTAAAGAACTGAGTTAACACTAGTCCATGCAATCTTCCTAGCTCCTGCAACCGAAACCACTTCAACAGCCTCCGAAACAGAACCAACGACGACTGCAGGTAAAGCGCACATTGTTTACTCCTTCCAAAATACGTTGGAACAGGAAAGTACACTCTTCGTCTCAGAAATTGAACCACAGAATAGTCAAAATGAGTTGCTTGATTGTGCAGTACTCTTATATTAATTTTTTTAAATTAAGGAACACATAAAAATGTGTTATTTCTAATCACAATCGACAACAACAACCACGGGATATGATTTCGTTGTTTTTTCATTATAAATATACTAAAGAACTGAGGGAATACTAATCAGGTGCTATCTTCCTAGCTCCTACAACGGAACTCCCTACCACAGTCTGGGAGGAAACCACCGCGATGCCAGAACTAACGACGCCTGCAGGTAAAGCGTACATTGCTTTCTCCTTCCAGAAAACCTTGGAACACGAAGGACCCTCTATGTCTCTGAAATTGGACTGCAGAATAGTCAAAATGAGTAGCTTGATTGTGCACGAAATAGTACTCTTATATTAAATTTTTAGAAATTAAGAAAAATATAATAATGCATTTTTCTAATCACAATCGACAACAACAACCAAGGGATATGATTTCGTTGTTATTGTCATTATAAATATACTAAGGAACTGAGGGAATACTAATCGAGTGCAATCTTCCTAGGTCCTGCAACCGAACCCACTACAACAGTCTGGGAGGCAACCACCGAGATAGAAGCAACGACGACTACAGGTACAGCTGGCATTTCCGACATCTTCCCGATAACGTTAGAAGAGGAAGGTAACCTTATGTTACATAAATTGAACTGCACATTTGTCAAGATGAGTTGCTTGATGGTTCAAGAAATGTTACTCTTGTTTTAAAATTAAGAATAAAATATATAATAGGGCATTCTTTCTAATCACAATCGATAACAAAAACCACGGGCTTATGTTTTCGGTGTTTTTGCCATTCTATATACTAAATAACTATGGAATACTATTCGAAGCAATCTTCCTAGCTCCTGCAACCGAACCCACTACAACAGTCTGGGAAGCAACCTCCGAGATTGAACCAACGACTGCTACAGGTAAAGCTGGGATCTCTTACTCCTTCACGACAACGTTAGAAGAGGAAAGTAACCCTATGCCACACAAATTTAACTGTACATTTGTCAACATGAGTTGCTTGATTGGTCCTGAAATAGTGCTCTTACCTATATTAAAATTAAGAAATAAAAATAATATAATAGTGCATTCTTTGTAATCACTATCGATAACAAGAACCACGGGCATATGTTCTAATTTTTTTGCCATTCAATAAACTAAACAACGGATGGTACACTATTCAAAGCAATCTTCCTAGCTCCTGCAACCGAACCCACTACAACAGTCTGGGAGAGATACGTTGCGAAATCTGGTCAACCATACCGGATTCTGATGGAACACTTCAAAAAATTAAAACTAATGTAACAATACAAAAATTGGAATACAGAGCAAAATAAGCATCGTTTTCGTGTTCAGCACCTAAAATAACCCAATAATACATGTTTTGCTCTCCAAATATGTCAAAATAATTTTTCGATCTTGGTGAGCGGAAAATCTCGAAATCGACTTTGACCGATTAGGCCCTGGAATTTTCTTTTCTTTCTGAGCTTACAGAAGTATTTGACATACTCTTCGGCTGAAAAGTGCCTCATGTACGTAAATTTGTCTGCTCTTTCCAATGCGGTATACTACTTCTGAAAATGTGGTGAAAATGAGCCCAAAAAATCATTTTCCAATAGTTATTGGAAATGTTTTTGAAATATGAAAAATCGAAAATTTCACGTTTTTGATATAGATCGCACTGAATGCCAAACATGTTGCATTTTTCCTGGGTAGAATTGAAAAGCGAATCTAGAAATATCTTCTAAGACGCAACATACCGCAAAATTATAATTTTACAGCCTCTTTTCAATTTTGGCTCAGTTGAATACTGCATTGCTTACGTGGAAATATCAAGGATATTATAACGTTTTTTCCAACATTTTAAGGACATTTTAGGGGTTAAAAACATCCCTTTTTCTAATAAGCGCTTTACATGTTTAACATGGGACCTGCTAATGCCCTAAAATTAGTAAAACGTGGATTATTTCGTTAGTTGCGCGCCGCGCCAAAGCGGCATTTGATGAAGAAATCTCTTCAAAAACACAACCATAAAGAACAAAAGATGGTTTCTAGTCTTTCTTGACACGGCGAACTCAACCGTGATATCCGTTTTGCAAAATATCGATCTTGAAGCGCGAAATACTCGTTTTTTTGAAATAGCGTCATTTGTAGTGTAAATGGTCCCAGTCGATTTTTCTCAAAATGTATATTTTTTGTTTCGAATGAAATACATCCAAATAAGGGTTAAAAATAACGCTCTTTCATTTGTTGCCCTCATCGTTTTGACATGGGTGGGTGCTTATACCTCAAACGCACCACTCAAAATGTTTACATAGCAAAAATTCACTTATAACTATTTTTTTGCCAAAAAGTCATTAGGACCTTTTTTATGCGCGTTACAACTAGTAATCGATAGAACTGTTTAAAATTTAGTTTAGACGACTAATAAAAAAGTTATGGTCATTTGAATATTTTGGGTATTCGTCGTATACTGTAGCTTTAGTAAAGGAAAAATTTTTTGAAAAAAATGTTTTTGGGAAGCCATAAGGGTGCTACACATGCTGTATGAAGGAAATTCGATTCAAAAAATAATTTTGTTCCCTGCACGCTAAGCACATCCTCTCAGATTGGCTCTTAAGACAGCCTATCTGTAAGAGTCGGCAGGGCGCAATACAGGGCTGCAATGCGAAATTTTTGATTTTTAAAATCGATGAAAACTTTACCATTTGTACTACTCGAAATGCTCTTTAAAATGGTATAATCGCGATTTCCAAAAAAAAAATTTTCTTTCGAGTTAACAGCGATTTAAGTTAAAAATTCCCATGCCCAAAAATCAGTTAATACTTCATATTTTTGAAATTTATTTTTCTAATCGCTGTATCTTTTCATGATCTTTAAAAAAGATCTCGGAGACATTTTCGTGAAAACAACATTTAAGCTTTGAAAATCGCAAAAATAGATTGTAGAAGAGGGTTTTTCGGTCTTTTCAGTACCAAAAACCACCGCGGGGAAGGTAAGCTGTGCATAGAAAGAAAGCCCGTGAAATTTACTACAAAGTAGCCAAGTTTAAAAAAATCGAAGGGTAGGTGTTTTGGGTATTTGCACTTAAGTGACGATATTCAACCTCACAACTACCATGCAAGAGGTCCGGGTTCGAACCTCGCTTGGGACAAAATTTTTGCAATGTTTTGCAAAATTTTTTTTAAACTTGGCTATTTTGTAGTAAATTTCACGGGCTTTCTTTCTATGCACAGCTTACCTTCCCCGCGGGGGTTTTTGGTACTGAAAAGACCGAAAAACCCTCTTCTCAAATCTATTTTTGCGATTTTCAAAGCTTAAATGTTGTTTTCACGAAAATGTCTTCGAGATCTTTTTTAAAGATCATGAAAAGAGACAGCGATTAAAAAAAATAAAATTCAAAAATATGAAGTATTAACTGATTTATGGGCATGGGAATTTTTAACTTAAATCACTGTTATCTCGAAAGAAATTTTTTTTTTTGGAAATCGCGATTATACCATTTTAAAGAGCATTTCGAGTAGTACAAATGGTAAAGTTTTCATCGATTTTAAAAATCAAAAATTTCCCATTGCAGAGGGCAGATCGAGCCTTACAGATAGGCTGTCTTAAAGATATTCAATGAATTCGTGATAATGTTGAGCGGAACTTTATATGTATATATATATATATATATATACATATATATATATATATAATAGAAAAATGTTCTACACTATTTGTTTAGTTATTTTAATGATGTACACCAGGGAGAGATTAAGGATCATATAATAATGCATTCTTTCTAATCACAATCGACAACAACAACCACGGGATATGATTTCGTTGTTTTTGTCATTATAAATATGTGAAAGAAGAAGGGTAATCGAGTGCAATCTTCCTAGACAACCGAACCCGTTGGTTTTATTTGTTTTCTTCCACAATTATTCTCGCTTGTTAGTCAAGTGAGGTGAGGCTGCTCTCTCAGTCCTCTCTGACTTGTGAGAACCCTTCTTCATCCCTTGACCCCGACCTCATCTCCGCTATCTTTAGGAAAGTTTCCGATCTTGTCCTTGTTGGGGTGTAGCGGTAACCGCGCAAAAATGGATTGCTTTATTTGTTATACATGCACATACATCTGGATGAGAAAAGGGGGGAAAGGTGGAGAGGTAGTAGATGCCGTCCCTTGCCGTAGTCGTCTCACCACTGTGCTCTCTCGTTCTTCTCCCAGGGCCCCGCCTCTAGCCAAGGCAGGGCCTGGTTCTGTGGACATGACAAGACAAAACCATAAAGCTAGAAAATTATGAAGGATGCTAGCGAAGAAAGTCCGAAGGCTACTAAAACATCCTATTATCATCTATTAATTTTTGCAATATTCTTACAGTGGATTTATTTTTAAAAAAAACTATTTAAAAATAAGTCCACGGCAGGACGAAGTGCCTTGTAGTCACAATAGACATATTCTATACATACGAAATTGATTTCTAATAAATATCGCCGTCTACTTGGGCGACCTAAGCGACGATGTTTTGTATCGTCTTTCTACTGCTTTGACAGATCTCCCATATAGAGGCGCTTCTCGAGTTCGCGGAGTTTCGGAGCGTAAGTGCGTGCGAGTTGCTAAAATGGAAATACTTTTGCATTTTTTTATCCTTGTAAATTTTCTAAAGAATTTTTGCATTTCACACTTCAATGTGCATGCAACTTTGAGAATCGCCTTTTTTTGCTCTATCACAAGTTATGGTATGAATTCGGGTTAACTACGTTTGCGCGCAGACACTTGGCAAACCGCAGTTTTGGTACTCTTGCGCACGCAAATCTATATGAATAAGTGTCCGAACACTCTGATGTGTGCATGTTAATGTAGTCCACCTGTTAAGACAGGATGTCCATAAGACTCGAACAGGGCCCTATTATGACCTGCCCTAGGATTTTTTTTCGAGTTTGTTCACCAAAAGTAGTATAACAAGGCCTTATATGAAAAACTGTAGAAAAAAAGGATTGGAATATTCTAATTCGAATAACCTAAAATGTGAATTCTTGGGCGAAATGACAGCGACGCTACTGGCACTACTTTTATGATTTATAACAAAAGATCGTATCCATGGAATTCGATTGAAAGGGGTTCATCTTGTACCAAATTTCATCCTCTTTCTTATGATGTATGTTTCGACAAACGAAAATGTTTTTAAAGTAGATTTTTAAGCCTTCTAATTGTACAGAACAAAATTTCCCATATAAATTGAAACTTTTCAATAAAAGTATGTATGTAACATTTGAAGACCTCCGTAAGAGCTCTTAGATGATATACTTACGATTTTGTGATATTGACATTGAGCGCAGTTATCGATCGAAGAATGCGCTTGCACGCTGTTACAGTTTACACTGGAGCATATTCAAGCGTTTTGGAACCATAGTCCGGGACCTTCAATTTTTTTGAAAGAGACATATATTGTAGCAAATTTCAAGCGCTTTAAGAATATGTAGGAGCGGTTTTGTAGAAATGAGCAGAAAATACTTAATTTGGCGAAAAACTGCATTCAAAAATATTCAGGGCCGTATTTTAGGGCTAAGATGAAATTTTATGAAAACATCATCAACATGAAACTTAAAACCCCTTAAAAAAGCTATCCAATGATACCTCGATGGTTGTCTAATAATGTGTTTTAAGCGAGTTATGACAATTGAAAATTTAAATATTGGTGCACCGGGTCCCGCACGGAAAATTTTTTTCAAGTTTGAAATATAGCCTATTTTGTTGGCCACGTCGAGTTGTATGCTGTACGAAATTTTGGTGAACAAACTCGAAAAAAATTCCTAGGGCAGGCCTTGATCGAAGGATACTGACATGCTCTCTTAATGCATTAAATTTAAAAGCCAAGCTATCCAATGGCAAAGAGCGAGAAATTCAAAAGCGGATTCTGTCTTTCTCCGCTGACCTCGTAGATTGGCTCGACGCGTTGCCTGCCCGCGGGCACGAGATGGCAGGATGGATCGAAGAGCGCGAGGCGCGTCCGCCCGTCATAGGAGGCAAAGTGGCCACGACGGTCGAGCAGCGCCGGTTCGACGTCGTAGAGAATGCACTTCTGGAACAAAAAAACTCTGATTTAAATTCGCGCCTTTTTCCTGAAGGATTTTATAGAAAGACGCGACCACAATGTTAGCTGAAATTATTGAGTTTGTGTACCTTTAAGTGATGGATCGATCAATAACTTATTTTGTTTAATCATTTAAAATATTTACTCCTAGGAATACTATAGAAAAAAGCTATGAAAAGTATAGAAAAATCTTGTCAATTACATCACAAGCTTGCATGAGCTTCTTCGTCCTCGGCCGCGCGTAGACGTCCTCGTTTGCAAGAGTTGTGACGTTCTGAATTTCATATCCTTGAAATCGTCACGTACAGTCCCGCCCAGGATCTTGGTACCAAGGAGGGATCGGATGCATCGGAGGGATCCAAATGTATCCTCGTTAATAACTATTGTTCAAGAGAAAATAAAAATATTTTACATGGTACATTAGGTTGCTTATAGAGAGCGGATGCTACTGTTAAAAAATCGATAATTTCTTATCATTTGATAAGAAGTTATCAGTTTTTGGTTATAAAAAATTTCATTTTTTATGTTTTTCAAAGAAATTTCTCCTATACCACTATTTTGTCTCTACCCACATTCCTAAATAATAAAAGTAGAGATTTTATCATTGATAACGGAAATCGATAAATCAGACTTTATCATGCATGTTCATATGATGTAAAGGTTCGCCTTACAATTCTGAATCTAATTATGTAATCAGTTTTCAACAGCAAAAAATAAAATTCAAAAATATGAAGTATTAACTGATTTATGGGCATGGGAATTTTTAACTTAAATCACTGTTATCTCGAAAGAAATTTTTTTTTTGGAAATCGCGATTATACCATTTTAAAGAGCATTTCGAGTAGTACAAATGGTAAAGTTTTCATCGATTTTAAAAATCAAAAATTTCCCATTGCAGAGGGCAGATCGAGCCTTACAGATAGGCTGTCTTAAAGATATTCAATGAATTCGTGATAATGTTGAGCGGAACTTTATATGTATATATATATATATATATACATATATATATATATATAATAGAAAAATGTTCTACACTATTTGTTTAGTTATTTTAATGATGTACACCAGGGAGAGATTAAGGATCATATAATAATGCATTCTTTCTAATCACAATCGACAACAACAACCACGGGATATGATTTCGTTGTTTTTGTCATTATAAATATGTGAAAGAAGAAGGGTAATCGAGTGCAATCTTCCTAGACAACCGAACCCGTTGGTTTTATTTGTTTTCTTCCACAATTATTCTCGCTTGTTAGTCAAGTGAGGTGAGGCTGCTCTCTCAGTCCTCTCTGACTTGTGAGAACCCTTCTTCATCCCTTGACCCCGACCTCATCTCCGCTATCTTTAGGAAAGTTTCCGATCTTGTCCTTGTTGGGGTGTAGCGGTAACCGCGCAAAAATGGATTGCTTTATTTGTTATACATGCACATACATCTGGATGAGAAAAGGGGGGAAAGGTGGAGAGGTAGTAGATGCCGTCCCTTGCCGTAGTCGTCTCACCACTGTGCTCTCTCGTTCTTCTCCCAGGGCCCCGCCTCTAGCCAAGGCAGGGCCTGGTTCTGTGGACATGACAAGACAAAACCATAAAGCTAGAAAATTATGAAGGATGCTAGCGAAGAAAGTCCGAAGGCTACTAAAACATCCTATTATCATCTATTAATTTTTGCAATATTCTTACAGTGGATTTATTTTTAAAAAAAACTATTTAAAAATAAGTCCACGGCAGGACGAAGTGCCTTGTAGTCACAATAGACATATTCTATACATACGAAATTGATTTCTAATAAATATCGCCGTCTACTTGGGCGACCTAAGCGACGATGTTTTGTATCGTCTTTCTACTGCTTTGACAGATCTCCCATATAGAGGCGCTTCTCGAGTTCGCGGAGTTTCGGAGCGTAAGTGCGTGCGAGTTGCTAAAATGGAAATACTTTTGCATTTTTTTATCCTTGTAAATTTTCTAAAGAATTTTTGCATTTCACACTTCAATGTGCATGCAACTTTGAGAATCGCCTTTTTTTGCTCTATCACAAGTTATGGTATGAATTCGGGTTAACTACGTTTGCGCGCAGACACTTGGCAAACCGCAGTTTTGGTACTCTTGCGCACGCAAATCTATATGAATAAGTGTCCGAACACTCTGATGTGTGCATGTTAATGTAGTCCACCTGTTAAGACAGGATGTCCATAAGACTCGAACAGGGCCCTATTATGACCTGCCCTAGGATTTTTTTTCGAGTTTGTTCACCAAAAGTAGTATAACAAGGCCTTATATGAAAAACTGTAGAAAAAAAGGATTGGAATATTCTAATTCGAATAACCTAAAATGTGAATTCTTGGGCGAAATGACAGCGACGCTACTGGCACTACTTTTATGATTTATAACAAAAGATCGTATCCATGGAATTCGATTGAAAGGGGTTCATCTTGTACCAAATTTCATCCTCTTTCTTATGATGTATGTTTCGACAAACGAAAATGTTTTTAAAGTAGATTTTTAAGCCTTCTAATTGTACAGAACAAAATTTCCCATATAAATTGAAACTTTTCAATAAAAGTATGTATGTAACATTTGAAGACCTCCGTAAGAGCTCTTAGATGATATACTTACGATTTTGTGATATTGACATTGAGCGCAGTTATCGATCGAAGAATGCGCTTGCACGCTGTTACAGTTTACACTGGAGCATATTCAAGCGTTTTGGAACCATAGTCCGGGACCTTCAATTTTTTTGAAAGAGACATATATTGTAGCAAATTTCAAGCGCTTTAAGAATATGTAGGAGCGGTTTTGTAGAAATGAGCAGAAAATACTTAATTTGGCGAAAAACTGCATTCAAAAATATTCAGGGCCGTATTTTAGGGCTAAGATGAAATTTTATGAAAACATCATCAACATGAAACTTAAAACCCCTTAAAAAAGCTATCCAATGATACCTCGATGGTTGTCTAATAATGTGTTTTAAGCGAGTTATGACAATTGAAAATTTAAATATTGGTGCACCGGGTCCCGCACGGAAAATTTTTTTCAAGTTTGAAATATAGCCTATTTTGTTGGCCACGTCGAGTTGTATGCTGTACGAAATTTTGGTGAACAAACTCGAAAAAAATTCCTAGGGCAGGCCTTGATCGAAGGATACTGACATGCTCTCTTAATGCATTAAATTTAAAAGCCAAGCTATCCAATGGCAAAGAGCGAGAAATTCAAAAGCGGATTCTGTCTTTCTCCGCTGACCTCGTAGATTGGCTCGACGCGTTGCCTGCCCGCGGGCACGAGATGGCAGGATGGATCGAAGAGCGCGAGGCGCGTCCGCCCGTCATAGGAGGCAAAGTGGCCACGACGGTCGAGCAGCGCCGGTTCGACGTCGTAGAGAATGCACTTCTGGAACAAAAAAACTCTGATTTAAATTCGCGCCTTTTTCCTGAAGGATTTTATAGAAAGACGCGACCACAATGTTAGCTGAAATTATTGAGTTTGTGTACCTTTAAGTGATGGATCGATCAATAACTTATTTTGTTTAATCATTTAAAATATTTACTCCTAGGAATACTATAGAAAAAAGCTATGAAAAGTATAGAAAAATCTTGTCAATTACATCACAAGCTTGCATGAGCTTCTTCGTCCTCGGCCGCGCGTAGACGTCCTCGTTTGCAAGAGTTGTGACGTTCTGAATTTCATATCCTTGAAATCGTCACGTACAGTCCCGCCCAGGATCTTGGTACCAAGGAGGGATCGGATGCATCGGAGGGATCCAAATGTATCCTCGTTAATAACTATTGTTCAAGAGAAAATAAAAATATTTTACATGGTACATTAGGTTGCTTATAGAGAGCGGATGCTACTGTTAAAAAATCGATAATTTCTTATCATTTGATAAGAAGTTATCAGTTTTTGGTTATAAAAAATTTCATTTTTTATGTTTTTCAAAGAAATTTCTCCTATACCACTATTTTGTCTCTACCCACATTCCTAAATAATAAAAGTAGAGATTTTATCATTGATAACGGAAATCGATAAATCAGACTTTATCATGCATGTTCATATGATGTAAAGGTTCGCCTTACAATTCTGAATCTAATTATGTAATCAGTTTTCAACAGCATGTGCCGGTTAACAACACATTTTTGATTGTGTGTACTTTGCAAGTCTTTCTTCAGAAAGAACAGGGCAGGGAGGCCTCGCAGGCGAGGGGGCGGGGCCTAACCCTTTTTTTCTCTGCCTGTGCTATTTCGCTACCTCAAACTTGGGTAATTAAACCGAAGACAAAAGAACGCGTGCTAAATTTCTAAGGTTCAATGCTGCTGCAGCAATCTAGATTTGGACGCATCATACCGTGCTAAAATTTTGATAAAGACCAAGACAATGGGGAATCCTGAAGAAAGACTTGCAAAGTACACACAATCAAAAATGTTAACCGGCACATGCTGTTGAAAACTGATTACATAATTAGATTCAGAATCGTAAGGCGAACCTTTACATCATATGAACATGCATGATAAAGTCTGATTTATCGATTTCCGTTATCAATGATAAAATCTGTACTTTTATTATTTTGGGATGTGGGTAGAGACAAAATAATGGTAAAGGAGAAATTTCTTTGAAAAACATTAAAAATTAAATTTTTTATAACCAAAAATTGATAACTTCTTATCAAATGATAAGAAATTATCGAATTTTTTGACAGTAGCATCCGCTCTCTATAAGCAACCTAATGTACCATTTAAAATATTTTTATTTTCCATTGAACAATAGTTATTAACGAGGATGCATTTGGATCCCTCCGATGCATCCGATCCCTCCTTGGTACCAAGATCCTGGGCGGGACTGTATGTACGCCGACGAGGATAAGGATTGGCAAGATGAAACTATACACATACGTATATGCATATATATAATTTTTTTTTTTGAAAAAAATCATAGTAACATAACAGTTATTAGAACTAAAAAGAATTTATTCTAACATTGATATATTCCTCCGACTTGCCCGCGCGGATAAAGTCGTTGATTTTGGTCATTTTGTTGTAGTCGCACCCAGGGAAGAAGTCCATAACGAAGAAGAGGGAAGATCTGATAATTTATCTATTTATTCACATTCATTTATCACATACTAAATTAAAGATGTGTTAAAAGACGTAAAGTAGAGAATGAGCATCATTGAGCTTTCTTATATTTTTCTTCTCATCTTCTTTGCAATTCTTGGCAAAGTTCCAAACTGAAGACAACTTGTTCTGAATGTCTCTGAAGACAACTTGTTCTGAATGTCTCTGAGATGTATGCTTCTATATATTTCACTTATTGTTAGGCTGGTGCTGCGGAGTACTGCTAACGCTTGCTGCTAACTCTCTGAGCATTTCTTCTTTCTATATATTTCACTTATTGTTAGGCTGGTGCTGCGGAGTACTGCTAACGCTTGCTGCTAACTCTCTGAGCATTTCTTGCAGAACGAGGTCTGGCTTTTCCGGCGGTGGTGGGCGCTCTTTTGCACGAGTGTACCCGAAAGGTTATCATGTTTTTTAGTGTCTATTTGAATCTATTTATGCTTTCACGAATTTGTCTCTTTCATTCAGGCTCTCTCTCTCTCTCTCTCTCTCTCTCTCTCTTGCTGTCTATCTCTTCAAAGAAAACAAATCATACCGTTGTATGATGAAAGTGACATCTGGCTCGAGGTCGTCTAGGACGTCCGTGTAGTTCGCCAAGTGATAGCAGTAGCCAGTGCGCGTGTAGGTCAAGACTTCGCAGGCTAGAAAATAAGACTAATATACTTTTTTGATATGTTAATGAATACCTGGCTGAAGAGTGTGAAGGTTGAGAAGAATATCTCTCTCCCTTTCTCTGTTTCTTCCCCACTCTCTCTCCTTCTCTCCATCTGCGTCTCTCTCTCTCTGCCTCTCTCTGCATCTCTGTGCTTCTCTCTCTTTCTGTCACTCAACTCACCGCACTGGCTGAAGAGTGTGAAGGTGGAGAAGAAGGGCTTGAAGTTCTTCCAGACGAGAGCAGCTTGGTTGGGCGCGTAACTGTTGCCGATCACCGCGAAGCGCAGCTTGCCGGTGCCGGGCTCAATTCTTCTCTATTTTCTTCTGCTATACTTTTATCTCAATCTCTCGGTCTCTCTCGTTTATTTTTTTAAACGCAAAAATCATTCTTCTTATTGTTAAAAGAAATGATTTCAAAAATATTCAGAAATGATTGATATCTAATAACATGTGCAATTAATGCATTTAACTAACGCTACCGGGAATACATTGCGAATGACTGATTGGGATGATTTATTGTCTTTCTTTTGACAGCGTCCACCTCCACACCAAAGAAACGTCGGCGCCCAACACGTTTGAACTCATGCCTTCCAAACTGGTCCACTGCGCACGGAGGTATGAGTTCGAAATGTGTTGAGCATCGATATTTCTGTGGTGAGGTAGTGGACGTTGGCAAAATAAAAAGTATCAACATCCTAATAATGCAAATTTTCGGAAGTAGTTGGGTTGATGAGATCTAGGAATATTCAAATAAAGATTAATAATTAACGGTTAAACGACTAATTAAAATATTGACTAGGTAATTTAAAAAAAGAGACCGGCATCTCGCATATGCCGTACGGTTTGACGATGTCACCGCCGTGCGCCGTCGTACGCTCGGTCATGTTCCGCCAGTACTTGTATGAGCACTCCTTGATCAGGAGATTGTCGCTCTTCTTTGAGAACGCGTACAAATTCTTTTTGATGGCTTCTTCTGAAAAGAGAGAAGTAGTTGAAATCTTTCTTTTTTTCTTTTCCTCTATTTCCTCTCATTACTCTTTTTCAACATGTAGCTTTCTCTCTCTCTCCATCTCTCTATCGCTTTCTATCGCTCTCTCTCCCTCTCTTTTTCTCGCTTTCTCTGTTTCTCTTTAATCTCTGTCTCTCTCTCTCTCTCTCTCTCTCTCTCTCTCTCTCTCTTTTTCTCGCTTTCTCTGTTTCTCTTTAATCTCTGTCTCTCCCTCTCTCTCTCTTTCTATCGCTTTCTCTCGCTCTCTCTCGTTATCTCACTTTCTCTGTCTCTCTTTAATCTCTCTCTCTCTCTCGCATTGCCTATCGTATTCTCCACTCGATGCAGGCGATCGTTGAGCGTTGGTGCAACTATCAACGCGACAACAGCAAGCGTTAGCAGTACTCCGCAGCACCAGCCTAACAATAAGTGAAATATATAGAAGCATACATATGTATACTGCGATAGTTATCATGTTCTTAACTTGTTTCATAAATACAATTTGAAGAGGTCATATTGGCAGGAATTATATAAAACCAGACCAATCTATGACTTTGACCACTCGCGATAATGTCGTTCGTAGGCGTAATAAACAATGACTGTGAGCGCAATCGACAATGAAATTGCGGAGAGACGGGCTAAAGAATTTTTATTTGTACTGCGTGATTTTTAAAACGAATTTTTTGAACGTTTTATTTATTTTTTAATTTTTTTAAATTTTTTTAAGCTTTTAAATTATATTTTGAATTAAATATTTATGTAATAAATTAAAATGAATTAAAGGGAATAAGAAAAAGATGATAAAATGATATACGGTACTGACCAGCCGAAAGTGGCGCGTACTCGGAGAAAGACGGAGAAGGGCCAGTGGATGAGATAGAGCGAGTAGGAGACATCTCCGATGAAGGCGAGTAGCCGCGAGAAAAGCCAGCGGGCGAGCTAGTGTAATTAGTTAATAAGCTTTTTAATTCATAAACTTTTTTAGTTAATTTTTTCAGTTGACTAAAAAAGTAAATTAAAAGTAACGCAATTTTATTTCAAAAAAAAAACTTCCTACTCCTTTGGCTCTCAATTACGGTGATAATTTGTTGACGCTCATGATATAATAAATAATAGGGTGTATTTTATTAAATATATTATTGTATCTTTTAAAAATATTATAGAGTTATTTGAAAGAAATTTTTAATTAATTAAGATTAAACAAATGCAGCACCGACAGTAGAATCGGCTCCGAAGGCAATGAGAACAGCCGTTGCGTACGTGACGGGCAACTGCTGGCGGCAGCAGTGTCGTGTAGAAGGGCAGCGACAGCAGAATAAGTGCGATCTGATGAGAAAGAGAGAGAGAGAGAGAGAGAAAGAGAGAGAGAGAGAGAGAGAGAGAGAGAGAGAGTGGGAGAGAGAGAGAAAGAGAGAGTGAGAGGTAGAGAAAAGAGAGGTAAAGAGAAAGAGAGAATCAATGTAGCTACAAATTTACAATATAAATATATTAATTTTAGAAAGCCGCCTACCAGATATGCAATCTGGCCGACGGCCGTAAAGGATGACTGTCGAATCACCTCCGCCTTGCCCTCTTCCTCTGCTGCCTCCAGAAGGATCTCCCGTTCAGGCTCCTTGTGTGTACATTGTACATATTTGACATATAATTTTTAATTACTAATTTAAAAAAGTCGAAATAATATTTAATCATCTTTATCATTTTATGTGTTAAAATTTTGTTGTCCTTTTAATTTGTCTCAATTTTCGCGATGCGGCAGAAGAAGCAGAGCGTTACGGGTAAAATCTATAGATTTGTGTTTCTTTTATATACATTGTATTCCAAATCGCTTACGATTTGAGAGAGGGGCTGAGAAAGAAAGATAGCGCAAAGTTGATAGTCAGTCAATCTCTTCTCCAAACGCGATTCGAATTGGCTGCGCACCGATTCAGTAGTCGCCGCTGCTTCTCTCAACTTCTTCTCGAAGAGCGAGACGGCGAAGAATTGCCAGAGGCGAGCAATCGGAAAGTTGAAGCCGATGAGTGGCGGTGTTTGCATGTAGAAGACGAGCGAGAGGACGCTCACTTCAAGGATACCGTACATATTTTCCTTATTAGCATCTACATTGTATGTATTAGTACTCCCCGGGGTTCCATTTTTCAACCACCCCCCCCCACCCCCCACCCCTCACCTATTTTTTTTATTACTATTTTTGCAATTGAACGACAAGCTTGTTAGGAATGTCAATGCTGTCACATTAAAATGCCTTATTTCATGTATGAAAATATAATAATTCCCTTGCGAGGAAGGCGCACAATTTGAGGAAAGGGTTCTACTAGAGGGGGGGCACTACTTTTCAATGGCATTATCAAGTTATATTAGAAGGAGAGGGGAGGTCTAGTAAAAGGGTTGCTAATAAAGAAAATAAGTGCAGTCCTTCAAAGAGTAAACATACATTTTGAGCAGTGCGTAAAAGTAATGAAATATCCTCGCCAACTAACATTTTTTATTTTAGCATTGGTCAAAAAGGCAAGTTTGGGAGTGGAATTTTGTTTTTTTTAATTAGGCAAATAAGATTAAACAATATTGAAAAAAATTCAAGACCTGTTGGCAGGAGCAGCAGTTCGCTGCCGGAACGGGCAGCTGAGCGGAGCACAAAGAAGAAGGGCACGATCACGTAGAATTGCATCTCCAACGACAGCGACCAGATGTGCGTGAAGAGATTCTCGTCGAGGATACGCTGCGAGAGAGAGAGAGAGAGAGAGAGCGAGAGAGAGAGACAGATAGAAAGAAAGAGGGGAAAGAGAGAGAGAGAGAGACAGGGAGAGAGAGACAGAGAGATAGGAAGGGTGAGAGGGTGAGAAAATAGCAAGGTGATCGAAACGAGAATCGAAGAGAGATATTTAAACCAAAGCAAAAAACATTTATCTATTGGGCACTCCGTGCTATTTGATTGTGTTATGCACTGCCAGCTTTTCTCTGCGATGTAGTTTGCACTACTCCTTAATGTAAGCTAGACCGCCCCAGAGGTCGCCCTTTTTTTTCAAACAGAAAAAAAATATTTTTCGTTGAAGTTCATCCCATGCGGTTTTCGGTCCATCCTCTCTCTCTTCACTCAAGAACCGTCGCAACGTGAGAGAGATGTGGGAGGTGCAAAACAAGCATTATACGTCCCCAAAACTTAGGAAGTGGCATAATGATGATTAAAAAATTCATATTCCCCGTATCGAAAACCCCTCGGAATGTATTTCAGCAAAATTTTTTAAAAAAAGTTCGACCTCTGGGAATAGTACAATAATACCGCAATTTTATATACATTGAAAGAAAGCAGGGGAATATGTACCTCAAAATAGTCCTGCTTCTCGAAGAGTGAGCGAATATTTGTCGTAAATGTTAGAGCGTAAATCGCTGACATCTGAATGAAATTTCTCACTCAATTGTGTAAGCTATTTTTGTACATTAGTTTTAAAAAATGTTGTTCTATTTATTTATATTTTTAAAATTTATTACTTGATTAATTAATTAACTAATTAATTTAATTTAATTTAATTTAATTGATTAATTAATTGATTAGTTGATTAAATAAATAATTAGCAAATTAATTAATTAATTACTTGATTAATTAATTAATTAAACGCCACGACGCAGTAGAGGAGATGAAGCGGAAGGATGCGCTTGACGCGGCGGTAGTAGAAATTGAACACGAGCGACGCGGTCACGCCGCCCGCCTGCGAGTATGATATGTCGTTTTAAAGTTTTAAAGGAGCAAAGATCACCGAAAATACAAAGTAAAGTGGAGTAGATTTCATCATGAACTAGCTCATAAAGTGTTCAATTAACTTCCTTCAATTGTCACGGTCGGTTCCGTCCTCCCTTGGAGAATGGCTAATACGTACATACATAGAAAACATTTCCACTACTCTATATCTTACGGGATCGTAACTACATATGTTAAAAATAGAAATGAATCGATCAAACTTTCTGGAATGAAGGTTTATACGATTTTATCTATATGATGATTATTCAGAGAACGGCTTAAAGAATAGAATGTTTCCATATGAACAAACAAAAGTCGTCTTGAAATATAAAAGAAATGTAAAGCAGTAACAACAATAAAAAGTGGAATGGTTATGGAGAAGAGAAAAAACGCACTTTCTCCACTGAGCGCGCCAGAATCATTAAGATGAGGTATCCGGAGATGACGAAGAAACTGAATGATTAAAAAGCGATAAATTCTTTTATGTTCGCTTATTCTGCAATTATGTAGAAGATAACAAAAAAAATTTTTTTTGAAGAACAAAGATGAAAAATACGGAAGATTAAAAAAACTTGCATGTCGACGCCGAGGAAGCCATTTGGGAAGGCCTCGGGGAAGAAGTGGAAGAGGAGAACGGCAAGGATGGCAACCGCACGGATACCTTGCACGTCTCCGCGATGTTGCATCGGAGTGAAAGGGAGAGATAGAGAGAGAAAGAGAGAGGGAGAGAGAGAAAGAGAGAGATGGAGAGACAGCGAGATAGAGAAAGAGATATAGAGGTAGATGAAAGAGATAAAGAGAAAGAGTAGAGAGAAAGGTAGGGGAGGGAAGGGAGAGGCAAGAGTCTTGACGATTACGTTCTAAAACGATTTATTCATCTTTTAAATTAGTGAAATATAGAGTGATTGAAATTTTTTTTATTAGACGTAATTATACTTAATAAGCCACAAGAAAGCGTATGGTGCGTTTAGAAAAAAAATAAACTAAATAACTCAAACATAACTAAATTTAGTTGTAACAGTAGTGGTCCCAAAAGTACTTTTGCAATTAGCTCAGTACAAAGTGCCCAGGCGTGCTAATCCAGATAATCTCACTGCTTGCTGCGCCCGCACAACCAGAGATTTTTAAAAGAGGCATGAGAGAGAGAGAGAGTTTCTACTTTCTCTCTCTCTCTGTCTCATTTATCTTTTAGTCTCACACATTTTAAGTTGTTCCCTGTCGTTCTCTCTTTTCGTGATGAATTTTTTAAAATGTCAAATCCTATCTACAACATCGGCTCTCACAATTAGGGTCGTACAGGATATCTCGCTCGACTCGGCTCGACGTGGCACGACCTTTGAGCAACAGAACGCCACTTTGGAGCCACGGAACACGGAGCAAGAAGGTAATGGTACCGCTGGGTTATAAACTTATAAAAGTAAACCGGGGAATCTCCATACTAAAACCCACACAGAGTCATCGGTCGTACTGACGCCAAGCGTTCGCTATCTTTTCCTTGAACTAAGCTTACTGTGTGGAGCAAAAATATTATGGATATTTGACAAAGAGCGCGGGAGGAAGACAGAGAGAGAGGGAGACAGACAACGGGAGAGATAGCAGAATGAGCGTGAGAGAGAGAGAGAGGGAGCGGGAGAGATCCAGAACTAAATGGTTTTGCATATTTACCTTGCTTGTCTACTAACAGTAACAGTAAGCTTTCACCCGCTGGTTTCTTGACTGTTGGCGCGTCAACGATGTAACCCAAAAAAAGTCAGTTGCCAGGTGCGCGCACACTGACGCCAAGCTATCGATTGATGAGGTTTCCAATCAATAAACTTGAATGTACTATTTACTTTGCTCAGAAATATTTACTGACAAATTGTCGACTTGATTGCATTATTGCCGATACATTGTATGAACAAAACGTTGTTAAAGCTTCATAATAATCGAGGTCAATCATACATAAAACTACAATCCATATGGCGAGGATGGAGGTGCTAGGATTGCCAGTTGAAACAAGAATAGAGGAGGAAGGGACGTTGGTGGGCTATCCTCGCAGCCAGAATGTCAAATAAAACGGGAAAAAAAACGAAATGAAGAGAGAAGCAACAAGTAGAGGTTAGGAAGAATGGAGTTAGACTCTGAAGAAGAACGGAGCTCACTTGAAATATGCCTGATAAGATAAGCAAAAAGCTACGCCTAAAGAAATGATGGCAATGCGAAAGTGAGAGAAAGCTTACGAAGAAGTGTGTGAAAGAGAGAGAGAGAGACAGAGAGAGAGAGAGATAGACAGAGAGAGGAGAAAGTTAGAGAAAGGAGAGAGAGAGACAGTGATTCATATTATTTGGTTGGCTTTTCGCTTCGGAATTCGCGTCAGACGGCGGCATGGTCTGAAAGAATTTAATTCATTAAACACTTCAAAATAAACACTTTTATCTAATGAAATTGTATAATGAATAATAGCATCAAATAAGAAAAATAAATTTTATATTTTCATTTTACTTTTTCGCCTTCACTGCAAATCAGTGATATTAGCGAGCAATTTTGGTGAAATTATTAAAGATTGATTGAAAAATTATTGAAAGTGAATTGGAACGTTTTACTTGGGAAGGGCTAATCCGATGCCAACTGATTGACATGAGTGAATTCGATGAGAATGACTGAATCTTGGAGAACATATTCATCCCTTCCCAACAATTATATCATATATAATACAAACGAATATCTTTCTATGTAATAAACACAAATAAACACGATCAAATTGAATCCTCTTTTATCTGTTTGTGAGGGAAAGTGGGCGGAGGATAGATTTCGGAAGCTTATGTTAGCCGGTCTTCTTGGCGGAAAATCTTATATGTTCATTATTTTTCTCTCTCATACCTGTGCATGAAAATGGCGGATGTGAAATAAGTTGCAACTTTCACAATCCATTAAAAATAATGGAAAGCACTCCTTATCTTCATTGTCGTCAGTGGTTGACAGTTACTCAGTTCCTTTATGCGTCAGTAGCTCTGTGAGATACTTAATCATTTTCGGTACAAACTGTAAACATGCACATGTACATACATGTACGAAAAGGAGTCATAACTATGAATTAGGTCAAGCCTATGGTATTCTGATCCTATGAGTTGTCAGATTCACATACAAACATAACAGTAGAGTGAATTTCAGTCACTTCTAAGCAGGTCCATGGAAAAGGACGCGGAAGCCGCGGACATTTCGACCTTCCTCAGCCGTCAGTGTGAGCTTCATGATGTTTGATTTCGTTGTCGTGAAGGAGATGTCACTGTAGATTTCACCTGACAGTCTAAAAGTGCAATTATTATAAAATTACTATTGCATGAATGAATATATTGAAATTCGAAATGCAAATAGTCAATTTAAGCTGAATTGGTCTATAGAAGTATGTCAATTCGTTTGTATGATATATGTACCTTTGGATAAAAATAACATATACCGACGCCACCTAACCGCGTTTGCTAATATGTAAAAGACGGCTAAATAATAACTTTGATTTTGACTACTAATTTTGTGTTTGTACAGTTACTCACGTTAAGTTCGCTTGCATTTCATATGCTCCATCGAAGATTCGCAGTTTGTCGCAGCAGGTGTTTAGCATAAGATCTTCAACGGTTATCTAGAAAAAAGCAATATGGCAGAATTGGATAATAAACTGTTCTAATGTAGGAGGAAAAGATTATTCCACTTACCTTAGCCTGTTGACCTTCGGGAACACCTAAGAAGTAGTCACAGCTAATCGGGCCAGGAGGGGCAGGATAAGACGGCGAGAAAACCTGGAATAACACATACCAAAAGATTAGCATTCTATTATCTTTCCAAACAGAACTGTAGCCTAGAATGTTAAGTTTTTTTTTTAAATAATAACACGTGACGTCTCGAAGAAGGTTTGTGGATCAGGACAAGTGGCGGGCGCACGCGGCTTGCTGGGATCGAGCGCTAAATTTCCAAGTTTTAAGATATTTTCCATTAGTGTCAACTGCAACTAGTTCGATATTTAGCATCTTTGTTTTAGTCAGCTTTAATTAAGGATTCATGGCAAGAGCGACTACTAACATATATATATACATATATATGTACTTACTAGCTTTATTAGTGAAGTACCATTGAATTTGGAACTTTCTCGCTCTAGGTTATTGGCTAGAATGAATACTACATAACATACTATATGTGTATATATATGCCTTCTACTATTTCCTCTTCTATCACACATATCCATTGCTGCCTCGTACCAGGTCGTGTGCATGAGTACGGAAGGTGACTGCTGGCGCAGTTGTTGCTGACCCATGTTTAGACGCTCCTGTTTCCATCACAGTGCAGTGGCCAAAGATGTCGAGAGGAAAGCCTGTTCATTTGGGAGCCTTCTTATCAAAAGAGTAGTAGCTACCGTCGTGCTAGACAGGGAGTTTTGAATATAATATTATACGCCTGTGCTAATATCTATAGTAGCCAACTCTCTACCGCGAGGTATAATTGATTTTTTGCTATTTCTTTTAATCGGGGGGGGGGGGGGGTTTCACCAAACCGTGTGTAGTTGACGCGACTTTCATCGGTCCATGCCATCTGGTGGGCGGACGAGTTTGTCATGAGCTCGATATGGATGCCGTGGGTGTGGTTAAGTTCGTGCGCCCTCCGTGCCATGTAGTCGATCATCTTCAACATTAAACGAAATGTAACTTGGAACTTGGTTCAGAAATTTTTTTTTATTACATTTAAGACTTTCGCGAAATTAAATACATATAGTATCTGCCAGTGTATATAACTTTAGGCACACCTCTTTGCTATGAAAGGTAGCAAGATGAGCCCGATCCTTGAGGCATTGTTGCTCTGCATCATTCCATGTTGCCTGACATTACAAGATTCATATACAAGCGCCAACTCAATGAACGAATATTTTTAGACTTCGTTTCACAATTTTATGAAATATTATCAGTAAATTTCTCTTTGCATACACGCATAGTGTCACCAAGTACAAGGAAGAGAAAGAAAGTGAGAGAGAGATTTCCTATTATTGATTGTTCGAACTGCTGAAATCTGGTCTGACCAAACCACACTCTTTGAAGTGTGCTCTCTCTCTTTCTCTTTTTCGCTTTTTAATGTTCTTTGATACCGTAATTTCTCTATTAGTACCTCCCCCTTTATTAGACCCCCACCTTCCATGGTCTTCACTCTAATTGTCTAATACTCAACACGAGAAGTACCTCGAATGGGTAAAGGAGGAATGATATGCTCTTCTCACTGAAATGATTGCAATTTCATTAAAAATCGTCGGTAAAACGGATATAAAAATGATGACTCCATTGAAATCGAGCTATGATCCGTCTCCTTTTGAGAATACAAATTTTGCTATCAAACGTTTAATGTATCACATTGGAAAATCGTACCCCTTTCTTTATAGGACCGCTCCCTTTAATAGTGCCCCTCCCTCGCAAGGGTATTGAAAAAATAGTACCCCCTCCGTGGAAAACACACAGCATTTAAGAACAGATTTAATTACTCCGCCGCTTTTCTATGATTCCTCTCAAATACCCCATCTGAATGAAACTTGACGCAGCTGATGTCATCGGTCGCGGCGTATTCGTAATCGCCACAGGGAGATTCTGTAAAGAAAATAGATAGAGAAGAATTCGTATCATTATTATAGAAGCACCATTGATTTCGGGAAGGCACAAATTCCCAAGGTGCCACTCTGGGAATTAGAGCCTTAGGCAAGAAAAACTGAACACACGAAAGTAGCAAAATATGTACACACATACATACACATACATACTATATGTACATTTGGAATTTAGCGTCTAAACAATTATGCAAATAGCTTAACACAGCCTTTCCATAAGTTTCGAGCTGAAACGTAAAGTGCATTCAACGAGCAATCGAAAGGCATCTCTGTTTTCGTCAAATTCGAAAATTTACCGCGTTATGGTCCATCATATTTTGAAGAGTATTATTTTTTTTTCGAACGTAATTTGTTTAAAAAAATTAAAATGTACGGTTTTTTTAGAGGATGTCGAGTTGTATAGGTGAGCTAATTTTGATAAACGAAAGCGAAAAAATTCTTCGGGCCAGGCCGTGCTTGATTGTTACAGACATGCTGCCTTAATTTGTTTGTAATTACCATTTTGTTGAGCATGACAAAAGGATCTCTCCCTTACAGAGAAGTCCTCCTGACTCCAGTATCCATTAACAACATAGTAATAGCGATGGTCTTTATCGGTACAGCCTGCAAGAAATTCGCTCTTCTTTTTTTCTTAACAATTTTTATTAAAAGAAGTACAGAGTGTATTTGAAGTACACACCTTGATCGGTGTTTGTGTAATTCAGCTAAGTACCGTCGACCCACTGTATATAAGGGTCGCACGTCAGGCCAATATAGGCATATGGAAGACCTAGCGAGTACAAATATTGCCGAAGTCCTTGATCGTACTGCAACAATATCCGATATTTTCGGCATTAGAGCACCTCATCTGGGTTTCACGAGGCACCCCGTTTAAGAAAAGCGATATATCTATGTACCTCAGCTGTATGAATCGACACCAAATGACCGCCGTAGCCAACGCACTCCGCGTCCGCTTCGTTAAATGGCTTTGGCTCTAGCATACGCAGGCAGCTGCCGTTAAATACTGGTTCAAAGCCGGACAGGCATGAGGATAACACCAGCGCTAAAAGGAGAGCAACGATTGAAAGAGTGATGAAATAATATGAAGTGCTCGCATTCGCAGTACTACTAGCAAACAATTAATTGCTAGCGTTAACGCGCATATTCTAGTGTTAAAAAGTAGATTTTTTGATATCATTAGCTGTCGTTTAATTTTTTTTGCCTCTTCTTCTTCTAAATGTTCCAATACTTGCGGGCGAAGCCATTTGTAGAAAATTGTAAACCTAAAAATGATACTTACCATTAGTAATAGAACGCGACGCGTACATATCTCAACTGAATAAAGTCTCGGACTTAGAAATAAAAAAAAGCATACTTGGCAAAGATGTGCAGAAAAGAAGTAGCAGCGATTCGTCCATTGAATGCTCGCAAAGAAGCTGTGCGACGTTGTTCACGTATTTTCTTGAATTTAGGACCTAACTGACCGAAAAAAATAGTGAATTTGAATGCAATCGATGAAGCTTCTCCCTAGTCACATTTCCAAAGAAGGAAAACATGCGCGTCGTCTGCTAAATACGTTTAATCTCGCCTCTTCAGCGTCCAACTTTCTCTCCTCCTCTTTCACATACTACTGCTGTTCCATAGATGCCTGCTGATAAGGGCATCAAGCTGTTAAAAGTGGCGTCGCCATGAAACAAGTCAAGTGACTTATGGAGCAACAAAAGGAACGAAGTTAGATATGAAACTATCCTAGGAGGGCAGAATGAATGAAGACAGCGTAATTGAGAAGCAAGAGATAACAGAGGCGTGGTCCTGTCATACTTTCTCGCCAATTTCTCTCTTCTCTCCATGTCTCAATCGCCCATGTCTCATCTGTTATCTTATTGTAAATGAAGTTGCTTTGATACTTGTTCGCAAGTTGAAAATAATTCACAATTTAACAAACGTTATTAATGTACTACAACCTAAATTATAATGCAACTCTGCCGTTCCTTTGCTACCTAACACTTATAAAATAGACGTATACTTATAAAATATCCAATTGGAAGCACAAATGTACAAATGTACATACATATATATCTTCATGTTTATGATGATAAATGTTCGAAAACAATTCCTGTTGCATGATAATATGCGTTTAACGACTTCTTTTCAAAAAATAATGCCAGTCTGGCTAGAAGAACTTTGCACGAAGAAGTGGGAGAAAACAAGACTTTATGATCGCGACAAAAAACGCCAGCGTGCTTGGAAAGCGATGAAGATCATGCTGCAAAGTACGTGTGTGTGTAAGGGCGGGAAATTTGAATTGAGGTGAGTTTTTCTTAGTTATCGTAAAGCACAGACTTTGAAGAACAGAAAAAGAAGAATTTGATTTTTTTTATAACGTGATATATTCTTATTTTTAATTTTGAAATATTGGAATGAACCCATCCAGCAGGCAGCACGTCGTACTCGCCATGAGAGCTGTGCCGAAAGTGGCCCATTTAGACGTAGTGGCAATGTTCGCGATCGCGAGGGAGTGTATCGTGACAAGTGCCGTAAAGTACACGGCATGCTGTGCGGCACTCTTAAAGGAGCCAAAAAAAAAGAATTCAATTTTAAATTTTTGAACTTTTTGCCTTCTTCCTGCTGACCAAATGCACGATATTATCGATGAAATTAATTTGGTCAAGACTTCTCTATCAATATGTTTGTTCTATGAAGTCACTTAACTGTTGATCACCTGCAGAAAGAACTTGATCTCCATCTTTCGTTGTCGCCTTTGCTCGATGCCATGTTGCACCTGATAGTAGTACATTAAAGGAAGTATCCGGCGAATAATTATACATTTGCGCTAGAGAACCAGTTTGAATGCGCGCGCTCATAAAGTTGCCTGTCGCTCGGTCGAGAGAGCATGTGTAATAGGAGGGCGGCCATGACCTACCGTAGCTAATTCTCTACCCGCCAGTTTTCGCGTTACTATTGCTCAGAATGTAATGGAAGAAAATCGCTCAAACTTTCTTCATGCATGTTTTACGCCAAGATGAACTTATCCACATAGAACAAAACATAGGTTAATTATTCCCCGGATACCTCCTTTAATTGTGACGTGATACTACGTGATTCTTTAATTCATGACAAAGAGCTCATCTTGAAACTCAGCAGGTAACACTTCAAGTTCCGTATAATAAGTTATACTACCTTTCCCTGCCGTCGCACCAGCATGAAGAGTGCATGCATCAAGAAGCACTTCTGACACGCCGACTATTAGACGAAACCATAAATCGAGTATTCCACTAAATGTCACATGTTTCACAGAGGACGTTAATTCTTAAGGTTTTCTTTTTCATCGTAACAAGTCACCAAAACTAACAAAATGAGATGAGAGCACCAGTTGTCCTCGAAAGTGTAACTCCATTGTTCCGGCGCGAACATCAAGTAACATTCCTTGTCTAAAAATGTTGTGAACTGTTCTGCTGTGATTAGGTATGTATTTTCAAAACAGAATCAATGGTTACTTATTGTAGTGAGTACCCATTAAACTGACGCCAGAACCACGGAAGAGTGTGAAGAATGGCGAGTGGGTAGATGGAGGCAACGACGAGGAGACTTCGTCGCGCTTTGAAGGGCGGCGACTTCTTCGTAATGCGGGCGATGCACACGAGGCGATTGATTGCAATCGCAAGGTGGGTGTAGACGCAGGCGTACAAGAAGACGAATTCCGTCTATTTGGAAAAGAAGACGTTATCATCGGAGGCACCCGGGGTTCGAACCCGGGACCACCTACTCATGAGTCGAACTGCCCTACCACTGAGCCACACCTACCACGACCATGTGCCTAATGTAAGACTTATGGGCACTACTACGGTAATTGGAAGTAAGCCCAGAATCTTGATTTATTTTTCGCTGATCAAGTAAAGCGTATAAAAACAAACATGTGTGATGGCTTTGCGTAGTCGTTCGCTGAGGAAAGAGGCGTCTTGTCTATAAGAAGAAAATCGTCGATAATAGCTGTAGCCTATTTTTGCATTAAAAAAGGTAATTTTTTTAAACTTAATTTTCAGACATAAAAAGAAGTGGCGCTTGATAGAAGGCAGCGTTGGCGGAGCCTACGACATTGCAGATGGAGAAGGAGAAGCAGAGATGGCCAAACAAGCTGTGCATTCTGGCCGCGTACCAGGTGGCGGCGACATTTGCAAGGAAGCCGAAAAGTCCCACCTAGGCGAACTTTTGCAAGGAACCCGAAAAGTCCCATCTAGGTGAACTTTTGCAAGAAACCCGAGAAGTCCCACCTAGGCGAACTTTCGATTCTTACATTTATTCTCTTCAATTCTTCAACCTTACTAGGTAATAATTATTTTAGTAGCCATCCAAAAAAAAGAGAGTCGTCATAAGAATATTTTTTATTCTTCCAAAAGGCTTGCACCACTTTCACAAGCCATTGACGCAAGAAAATACGATAGCTTTTGTTTTGGTAGATTTGAAAAAGAAGATTAACATTGAGTGTTTGGCCAACTTGTCAAAGGCATACCGTAAAGAGAATTAGTGCAGGTGCAAGAGCAGAAGAGGTCTTCTCGTTATCCTCATTCATGTTATAATATGTATTCCAGCTAAGACATATGTAATTATATATATACACGTGAAGAAATAAATATTTAAGGGAATACTTCGATATGAAAACGAATAAAAGATATCTGCAAATAAAACTCTATTGTCAATATATCGAAAATAATGGTGAACCAAGTTGCTGACAGTCAGGTGAGCGATGGAAGTCGATGGAAGTCCGGAACATGGTAGGTGGAAGCTTCAAGCACGAAAAAGTTATTTTTTCAATCAAACTCATTTATCAGTCGCCATGACTTCCGGATTGCTTTACGGCGAATATTTCATTAGCGGGCAGCATGACTTCGGTTTGCATGAAGGTTCACATGGATGAGAGATGATCATGATTGATTAAGATGAACAGAGGTTAACTCATTCTTTGGTGTCATTGTTGAGATGCATTTGACGCATACTTGCGGAAACTGTTGAGATAGATGTAGAACGCTTGTGACAACTGGATTTGGACTCCTCAAAATAATTGGATTTATATAAATAAGATAAATACTACCGATCTTTTGCACATACGGTGTGCAGATCTTTCATAATTTTTCAAATTGTTGTATATTTTCACAACTATGTATCTAGGTTAAAATTGTTACATGTAAGATGTGAATCCAATTTGCTAACAATTAAAAGCAAGTTAAGGTATGTACATACAGTCCCGCCCAACATTTCAAGCACATAGAAAAATCAGATTAATTAGATTAATCTCAATTGATTTCTCAGCGTTCAGGACGCATTTCAATAGAGTTTTCAGGACAAGCTAGACTAATTCGACGCTTCTAAATACGTTGGTAACGTTATTTTCTTAAAACAACTTGCAAGTTGACACCAACGAGAAAATGTATATTTTGAGCAGAAACCCTTTTGAAAATGGAGCGCAGCGTGCTGCATAATATGCGCACAATGCGCTGCAGTTTTAAGCGTGGTTTCGGGCTAAAATATCAATTTTCTCGTTTGTGTCAACTTCTTTTAAGAAAATAACGTTACAAACGTATTTAGAAGCGTCGAATTAGTCTAGCTTGTCCTGAAAACTCTATTGAACTGCGTCCTGAGCGCTGAAAAATCAATTGAGATTATTTAGATTAATCTAATTAATCTGATCAATCTACCGTATTTTCTCTATTAGTGCCCCTCCCTCTATTAGAACCTCCCCTCTAATTGTGCCCCCCCCCTTGAGAAGAATATTGAAAAATAGTACCCCTCCCTCTAATAGAACCCCCCTCCAATAGTGCCCCCCCCAATTAGTCTAATACCTCGGCTCGAGACGTACCTCGAATGGATTCTGGTAGCATGGGATGCTGTTCCCAATGAACTGATTGCAAATTCACAAATAATCTATTGTAAAACGGATATTCCGGTGATGATTCCATTGAAACTGATCTATAAATCTCTTTTGTTAAGAATAAATTGTTCTTGACAAACTTTTAGCCAATCACATTGAAAAATAGTACCCCTCCCTCTAATAGAACCCCCCTCTAATAGTGCCCCCTCGCAAGGGGATTGAAAAATAGTGCCCCCGGGGGCACTAATAGAGAAAATACGGTATGTACCTGAAATGTTGGGTGGGACTGTATGTTGTTCATCGCCATGCTGACTCTAGCTAGAGAGAGAGAGAGTGAGAGAGAGAGTGAGAGAGAGAGAGAAAGATCGCGTAAGACTTTAAGTCTTCCCGATGGCGCGAACAGAATAACAAGGCAAGAAAAAAAGTCGTCGTAATTTAACGAAGAGATATCAAGAATAGAAGAAGAACAAAAATATATCGTCCCCCCGTCGCATAATGCACGGATTTCACTTTTCCATTTGTATTCTGCTCCATTCCGCTCCCACTCATTGTACTGTAATTGCATAGTAGGTGGGTAATTCATTTGTAATGTATATACATAAGTCTCTGCTCGGCATATGTACAATAGATAAAAAATTGCGAATGTTTTACTCGGTATTAGCTTAGTTAATTGTTGCTGTTGCATTTTCAAGTTCTTTTTACAATTAGCTTTAACGAAACATATATTTAAATGGTTTTTCATGTGTAAATGCCACGTATATTCTACATTTAAAAACATAAATCAATTGTCGGTTACTATTTGTTTTGCGACATTTGTGCCCTTGAAAGTTATATGGTTCCGTTCACAGATTATACAATGTTTCTTTCCATAGCGATATTTTAGAGTAGCACGGGTAAAAAGTAAATGTAAAAATTCCAACCTTAGAAGAAGTGTACTATTAAATAAAGATACAAAAACGAGATCTTGACGTTCGTACATGTTATGCTACTCAATTATGAACAGCCACACAGTTGCTCTTCACTTTAATCCCAATCCAAGCCAACCCTACCTTATCTATCTCGAGTCTCGCTCTACAACATTTAGTATTTGTCTGCATACTAAGTTTTCACTGCCTCTCCATGTGGGGCCTATTATGCAACATGAAAAACGTGCTATGTGATGTAACAATAGCAATCTTGCAACTTTTGATTTACATAAGCTGGCAAATATTGACCACTCCAACATATTGTTTACATTATTTACTCCTGTCGCCTTCCCCTCTCTTTCTATTCATGTTATACTATCCATTATTGAATAGCTTACTCTCTGTATTGACATATTATTATATCGTTATATGAATTAATCAATAATAAAATATTAATAAACCTCCAAGTTATTCAGAATGAGGATGGTGGAGAGCAGCCAAGAATGACGTCACGCGAGAAAAGTGGATGAGTTCGGAGATTTAGTCTGAGAAAAAGAGGAGAACGAGAAAGAGAGAGAGAGAGAGAGAGAGAGATAGAGAGGAAGAGTGAGAGAGTGAGGATACAGGCGCGAGAGATAGAGAGAGAGATAGAGAGAGAGAGGAGAGGCAGTGCGGTTAGATAGAGATAAAAAAAATCTAACATTTGTTTCATCCGCAGAATAAGGATAATACCCACCACGCGTGACAGTTAAGAGAGGATGTCAGTAAGACTCGAGCAGGGCCCTATTATGACCTGCCCTAGGAATTTTTTTTCAAATTTCTTCACCAAAATTGATTATAGTATACAACTCGACGTGGTGAACAAAATAGGCTGTATTTCAAAGGTGAAAAAAATTTTCCGCGCGAGACCCAGTACCGTAATCTTATAAATTCGATTGGTCATAAGTCGCTTCAAACTTATTATTAGACAACCATCGAGCTATCATTGGATAGCTGATTGAACGGGCTTTAATTTTGATCTTGGAAGATATTTTCTAAAAATTTGAATTTGTCCCTAAAACACGGACCTAAACATTTTCGAAGGCGGTTTTTACCGAAATTAAGTATTTTATGTTCATTTCGCTACAACCGCTCCTCGATAGGCTTAAAGTACGTGAAATGTGCTACAACATATATCTCTTTCAAAAGAATTGAAGGTCTCGCTCTTAGGTTCCCAAACGCTTGAACATGATCCTGTGTAAACTGTAACACCGCGCAAGCGCATTCTTCGATCCATTACTGCGCTCAATGTCAATATTACAAAATCGTAAGTATATCATCTAAGAGCTCTCATGGAGACCTTCAAATGTTACATACATTATTTTATTGAAAAGTTTCAATTTATATGGGAAATTTCGTTATGTACAATTAGAAGGCTTAAAAAACTACTTTAATAACATTTTCGCCTGTCAAAACATACATCATAAGAAAGAGGATGAAATTTGCTACAAGGTGAACCTCTTTCAATGGAATTCCATGCATACGATCTTTTGTTATAAATCATAAAAGTAGTGCCAGTAGCGTCGCTGTCATTTTGCCCAAGAATTCACATTTTAGGTTATTCGAATTAGAATATTCCAATCCTTTTTTTCTACAGTTTTTCCATAAGGCCTGGTTATTTTAATCTTATGGCTTATAACAAAAGATCGTATGCATGGAATTCCATTGAAGGGGGTTTATCTTGTACCAAATTTCATCCTCTTTCTTATGATGTATGTCTCGACAGGCGAAAATGTTTTTAAAGTAGTTTTTCAAGCCTTCTAATTGTACATAACGCAATTTCCCATATAAATTGAAACCTTTCAATAAATTAATGTATGTAACATTTGAAGATCTCCGTGAGAGCTCTTAGATGATATACTTACGATTTTGTAATATTGACATTGAGCGCAGTTATGGATCGAAGAATGCGCTTGCACGGTGTTACAGTTTACACAGGATCATGTTCAAGCGTTTGGGAACCTAAGAGCGAGACCTTCAATTCTTTTGAAAGAGATATATGTTGTAGCACATTTCACGTACTTTAAGCCTATCCAGGAGCGGTTGTAGCGAAATGAACATAAAATACTTAATTTCGGTAAAAACCGCCTTCGAAAATGTTTAGGGCCGTGTTTTAGGGACAAATTCAAATTTTTAGAAAATATCTTCCAAGATCAAAATTAAAGCCCGTTCAATCAGCTATCCAATGATTGCTCGATGGTTGTCTAATAATAAGTTTGAAGCGACTTATGACCAATCGAATTTATAAGATTACGGTACTGGGTCTCGCGCGGAAAATTTTTTTCACCTTTGAAATACGGCCTATTGTGTTCACCACGTCGAGTTGTAAACTATAATCAATTTTGGTTAAGAAATTCGAACAAAAATTCCTAGGGCAGGCCTTGATCGAACGATACTGACAGGCTCTCTTAAGAGAGCCTCTCTGTAAGGATCAAGCAACCCTCCATGGGGGCCTGCCCCGGGGTAAAAATTTTTGATTTGGCTATCCAAAATTTAATCAGGGGTACCTATGCCCACTATGAAGAAAATTTGAAGGTCAATTTTGTTATAAAATTTTTTTTTTCCTTGCCTGGGCATGCAAAAGTAAGGGAAAAGTTTAAGTGCACATAACTTTCTTTAACATCAATATCTTTCAATTTTCTTTTTTTTATTAGCATCGCCGCTCGATTCTAAACAAAACTGTCCAGATGTGTTTCAGTCAACAATTTCTTTTCACATCGAAAAATTGTTTGAAATATTTTATTTTGACGGTTAAATACCTTATACTCATTTGTATTCGGGTTTTATATCTCAAAATGTAGAGCATTAAAAACTGTCTAACATATATTCTTTTCGTTTCATGTGTCCTTCCCTAGGTGGGTTAAAAATAGGCTCAAATAGGAGCACCTCGGACACGTCGGATTCAAGGAATGCGTGAAAAAGAAGTTAAATTCTTGTTGTAACATAAAATGACTCATTTCATTCGATTCAGCTTCTTCCTTTTCATAAAATCTCCCTACAAAAATTTCATAAAAATATCAATTTCCATGAAAATAACGCATTTTTCGATTTTTCTGCAATTGTCAGAAAATGACCTAAAACTATTCAAAGCGCTGTATTTTCAATGTTTTCAGCGAGAACAGTATGGGGATAATACTGTTCAGTACGCGACAACGGTCAGAATCGATGTTAGTTTTGCAGATTTACCGTGGTAAAAACCCGCAAAAGGGTTTGCACGCGCGCGGATTTGAACCTGCGACCCATGACGTTCGACATGCACAACCAATAGGCCAAAATGACATTTAAAAATTCATTTCTGGAAAATGCCAAAAGCAATCTTAATGGTTGACCTATCATCCGATAGCTATTTTTGCGCTCTATCGAAATAAATATATCCGTCAAAAAGTGTAAATTGGCAGCAAGGCCAAATAAGTGGCCCAAATATTCGAACATACAAAGTAGATCAAACGATCTGTACATCATAACGTGATGTATAGGATAGTTGCTCGTCTTGGCAAAAACTATCGAATGGCATGTAAAGGGTAGCGATAAGTTCAATCCCCGGGCAATAACAGCCGCGAAAATGTCCCCCCAAAATATTGACTTTTCAAAGGACTTCAGGGCACTGTTTCGGTACTCCAGCCGAACAGCAAATAGTGACTGATAAATTATGTCCTCTCTATTAATATGAGTCTTGAAAAAGTGCCATGAAGTCATTTGAAAAGTTAATTGTTTGGTGATAAATTTCCGCGGCTGTTATTTCTCGCGGATTGAACTTATCACCACATATTATATGCCATTCGATAGATTTCGCGAAGACGAGCAACTATATCATACATCACTTTATGATGTATACATTATTTGATCTATTTTTTTGGGTTCGAATAATTTGGCCATTTATTTGGCCTTGCTGCCAATTTACACGGATATATTTATTTCGATTGAGCGCAAAAATAGCTATCGGATGATAGGTCAACCATTAAGATTGGTTTTGGCATTTTCCAGAAATGAGTTTTTAAATGTCATTTTGGCCCATTGGTTGTGCATGTCGAACGTCATGAGTCGCAGGTTCAAATCCGCGCGCGTGCAAACCCTTTTGCGGGTTTTTACCACGGGAAATCTGCAAAACAAACATCTATTCTAACCTTAGTGTGCTTCGTGGAGCAGAATGATGTTTTGGATTAGTAAGAAACATTATGATTGCACGAAAAGTTGGAAAATGCGGATCTGTCAGTTTTGACGCGACCGCCATAGGAAAATCGATACTATCATTGGTAGGGACGCCCTATCCATATGTAATGGATGTATGTTGTAGAGAATTTTGTCGCGTACTGAACAGTATTATCCCCATACTGTTCTCGCTGAAAACATTGAAAATACAGCGCTTTGAATAGTTTTAGGTCATTTTCTGACAATTGCAGAAAAATCGAAAAATGCGTTATTTTCATGGAAATTGATATTTTTATGAAATTTTTGTAGGGAGATTTTATGAAAAGGAAGAAGCTGAATCGAATGAAATGAGTCATTTTATGTTACAACAAGAATTTAACTTCTTTTTCACGCATACCTTGAATCCGACGAGTCCGAGGTGCTCCTATTTGAGCCTATTTTTAACCCACCTAGGGAAGGACACATGAAACGAAAAGAATATATGTTAGACAGTTTTTAATGCTCTACATTTTGAGATATAAAACCCGAATACAAATGAGTATAAGGTATTTAACCGTCAAAATAAAATATTTCAAACAATTTTTCGATGTGAAAAGAAATTGTTGACTGAAACACATCTGGACAGTTTTGTTTAGAATCGAGCGGCGATGCTAATAAAAAAAAGAAAATTGAAAAATATTGAGTTTGAAGCGAGATACGCCTATTCATAAAATATACATACTTTCAACTGTTCACACAAAAAAAATTTTTTGAAAAAAAATATTAACCATTTAATCTTGCTACTGGGGCCCTGTGCCATGCCTGACTATGTTTTCATACTCGAAATCCAACATCTGGATCTGGGGCAGGCCCTACTGGAGGCGTACAGAGAGGCTCTCTTAAATTGGCTCACTCTCTCCGTTCGTATCCATTAATGCTTCGTTTCCCATTTCATATCTTTGTCTTCTCATCTCTATCTCTCTCCATCTACATAGCTCTCTCACTCTCTGTGTTTCTCTGTATATCTTCCTGTTTGTATCTCAAAGTCTCACTCTATCTCTCTACCTCTGTCTACGAATAATGGGCTTCTATCTCTCTCTCTCTCTCTCTCTCTCTGCCTCTCCCTTTCTCTTAACTTTCTCCCAAACAAACAATTGTTCGTATGTTCGCTGGTCTCGGTTCCATCTAAATCCGGGGCGCGTATTTTTGGGCATTAATGCGAAGAAGAAACGTGACAAAAACTCTTTTCCATTGTTTAACCTCTCAAGCGCCTTTCGAGCCTCCATTTCGAATGAGCCCTGTTTTATAAAAGTAAAGTTGTTAAAGTTTATAGATTCAGACGGTTTCCCTCGAAAAACTTTCAACGAACGACTTTATTATTTTTCGCCTAGCATGAATGACGGCACCTTGGCCAGAGTTTGTATATAAATGCAAAAAATATTTTCTTCTTTATAATTCAATGGTAATTTTAAAAACATTTAAATAAGAAACGATTTTCTAGCCAACTATTTCCTAACATCAGCTATTCAATACTTCTATCACCCTATAACTAAAATTTATTTAATGACTTCAATTCCCTCAGACCACGCCGTCATCTGACGCGAATGCAGAAGCGAAAAGCCGACCGAATAGTGCGCGGCATCGCGCTCGTGCTCTTCTCCGTCCTCTCGACTTTGCTTGCTGTTCTGCTGCTGCAGCGAATTGTCGCCGAGAGGTGCGCGCGTTTTGTGCGCGCTTTTCCGCTCGCGTTCCGCGTTTTGTGCGCACTTTTTCGCACATTGTCTTTTTTCCGATTTCCCTTTTTTAACTGATAACCAGGAACTCGTAGGTATATGTAATTGCCTTACGACCCCCGATTTTATTATAGCAAAGTCTTATATTTTTTTTTTCTTCATTATATGGCAATAGTGGCTGTCAAAAGCAGCGGGGCAAATAAAGTCGCCGAGCTTGTTCTGCCAATGGATCTCTATGACAATTATAATAGTTGTTGTGTTTACACGGGGGCTCTGACTGCGCGGAGTCCGGTCGCCTGGGAACGCAGCGAACTGTACAAGCGAGAAGAGACGCGTATTTATTGACTGTTGCATTCTATTTTCCTTATTATTCCTCGAATATCAAGAAATGCAAAAGCGATTAATAAAATAAATTTAAGCTCTCATTCATCAATCTACAAACATCTTTCCAGGGCGTCATCTCGTCTCGCACGAAGTAAAGGCCCTTTTGCTAGGACAAACACGGCGTGGACCAACTACACTCTGGTAGATCGCGGCCGCTTTTGTATCGCGTTTAATCTATTGAAGGCGACTAAAAAGTTGGAATAAATAAATTTTTATTTAATTCACCTATTTTTTATCATACATACATAACTCGCTTTCTGCGACAAAATTGCGTATGTGAAACGAATAAAAACGTTAAAGAAATGCTTACTTTTTTTTCTGCAAAGTAAAAAAATTACTTTAACAGTATAGATTGATTTTTAATTTATTCTTAAATTTAAGCTTCTCCAATGGCACTCTTAAATCGATTACACTCGCCACCCATAGCACTCTCGACTTTTCACGACATATTTATCGATTGGTTATTTTTTCATCTTTCTTTCTTCAATATATTCTTCTACTAGAAGCGTATATTCTTCTCGTATGGCGTATTGCATAAAAAAATAACAGTAACAAAAGCGATATGTAGCTGAAAAATATTAGCACTTTCTTCTAATTTATCCACATATGTATTTGAATTTTCCAGATCCTTATAGTTGCGTCTCTCTAAATCACATGCTCTCTTGCACCTATGTCAAGCAAAATGGCGCGAATTCAAACATGAATTTTTGATTTTAAGGTGGACACCTGGAACGGGCCAATCTCCGTGGCGCTCTTCGTTGACGCAGGTCTCGTGCATGTCATTCCGCGTCTCGTCAACGCTCATCAGTGAGCTTTTAATTAACTTTATTATTTTTTTTTAATTTGAATTTTTATTTTGGTTGTCTAGGCGAAATAGTTCTTCTTTGATTTCCACTCCGGCTTCTTCAATATAACGGTGCACATTGCAATAAGCTATCCTTTTGGAGATGTTTAGAAGGGGGTAAAACTACCTGTTTGGTCACGAAGAAAAAACTTCACCATATGTATCTATAAAAGTTTTCACTGATTATTTTACTTCCTTTCTAATCATCACATTTCTAATATTAAATTTTTTTATCTGAATATTTTTATGGACTATTTTTAAGAATTAAAATAATATATATTTTTTTGCAGCTGCCAGCGGCCGTTCAGCGAACGCGTCTCGCTTCATGTCGTCTTTCCCAAGGTGGCATTTGAGCGGAAATGCCGGCCCCTGCCTCCGCTAGAGATTCCGCAGATCTGCGACGCGGGCAGCGAACAAAACGGCAAGTGAAATTACGTTAAATATTATATGCATGGAAGATAAAAGCCGAATCCGGTTGATTTGTCATCGTAATGATGAAAAAGAAAAAGTGAAATGAAAAAGTCTGACCATGAGCATTTTTAGTTGTATATGTGAAATTGCACAATACTAATTACTAATTTTCCCGGATCATTTTTTTTAGTACTCCTTTAAAAAAACAAGAAGAGCCTTTTTACGAGTCAATCCATATTTATCTTCGTGCAGTGAAACAATGAGTATTTTTAAGTGGAAAAGACCATAAAAGAAGGCCAACGTCTACTCAGCGATTATCCGATTAACATTATGCGGAATGTCGCGCGACAAGGTGAGCCTTTTTTTTCTTGTTGACAGACACCGAAATTCGCTCTTCACCGTTACTCGTTCGCTATCATCTTTTTGTCACTCTTTTTCCCTCTCGCATTCTCTGTATCGCCTCTCCCTCTCTCTCTCTCCCTCTCTCTCTCTCTCCCTCTCTCTCTCTCCCTCTCTCTCTATCACTCTCTCTCCCTCTCTCTCTCTCCCTCTCTCTCTCTCTCTCTCCCTCTCTCTCTCTCTCTCTCCAGGTTCGCCATCCCCATATCAGCTCATCATCGACATTGAAATGGAGCTCTCCGCCAACTTCACCGAATCGGTGACCGCCGTCGTCAACGCTGCAATTAAGGAGGAGCCAAAGCGGCTAATCGTGATACGGTAGACGAGTGGGCGGAGCTTATCAGGGATATCAATGAAGAAGCGGGACCTATTCTCACAATATGTGTTTGGGCGGTAGGTTTTTACACGATGTGGGCGTGGCGTAGGTGGGAGGGGCCTATCGGAATTCTCCCACGATATGGGCGGGGTCTAGATGATTCTCAATTTATGTGGGCGGGGCTTAGCAAGGATTCTAAATGATGTGGGCGGGGCAAAGCATGGATTCTGGCACGATGTGGGCGGGGCTTAACGGGTATTCTCATCCGATATGGACGAGGCTAATGAGACTTCACTCACTAAGACGCTTCGAATGTGAAGATGGCGTACCCGTTCCACGAACTGTTGACGAGCTGAAGAAGAGCTACGATGAGAGGAAGTGAGAGCACTGACCGATTTTCCTTTTCTTTGTTCGTTATTCACTCCATCACTCGACCTCCTCTTTCCCTCTCTCTCTCTCACTTCTATCTCTCTCTCTCTCTCTCTTCCTCTCTCTTTCTCTCTTCCTCTCTCTCTCTTTTCTATAGAATCTTCGAATTCCACCACTCCGTATTCCCGGCCGGCCACACGATTCCGGCCTTGCCGACCTGGTTCAGGCTGTCCACAGGCACAGTGCCGGCGGCAATTCTGGCGACCGCCTATAAGTCAGCAGCACCATGGGAGGGGACATGATTTTGGCGCGAAATTTAAAAATTCAAAAAAAAAAAACTTATTTTAAGGAGCCCGGCCTGGGAGCCTCAGGTGATCCTGCCCGCGGACGCGCCCCTCAGCGACGAGGACATCCCGACCAGGCACGGCGATCAGCAGGCGCTCGTCAGTTGGGAGAGATTTAAATATATTCTCATTTGAACTTCGCGCGCTTTTACCGGATAAATAGATTTGTTCCCGCTTTCTTTCATCGATATAAATCGGTTGAATTCAGTTTAAAAAAATGAAATAAGTTTTAGCGGGAATCGTCTATTTTAAATTGAGATTTATGAACTCTGCCGCGCCGGCTACACGTTCGCCGTCGCGTCGCATGTCTTTACTGTACATAAAGGAGTCAAGCAGAAGGCTGGTTTTCTCTCAAATTTTCTCCCTCTCTCTCATTCTCTCTTCTCTCTCACACTTTTCTCTCCATCCTCTCCGTTCTCTCTCTCTCTCTGCTCTCTCCTCTTTCTCACTCTCTCTCTTTCTCTCTCTCTCTCTCTCTCTCTCTCTCTTCGTAGGCCGGTGATATCGAACGTGGCATCACTGAATATAACAAGCGCTTTCGACATCGCTCCATCCATTCTTACATGTCAGGTTTAACAATAAGTGATTTTTTCATTCTATATATATTGTCGTCTATTCGATCTACTTAGCATTACTGCCAGGACTCTCATTATATAAGTTATGCTTATGCAAAAGAAAACTACCGGGTAGAGAAAATCCATAAAATTACAGCAAGATATATGTATTGATGCTTTTTTGGTAAGTGATGACATAGCCAATTTTCCCTAGCTTCAGCTCTCGAATAGATCGCCAATATCCGGACAAGAATCCCATCTGTGGTCGGTTTATAATGTAGGAAGTGAATGTTATTTATTACATTGACAGAATCTTATAAGAAAGCAAAAACTTTTCGTCAAACAATATTCGAGGTTGTATCGCTAGTACTTATTTATCTAAGCCTTATTTTGCACATTCATACATGAAGCCTTCTTCCTGGTGAATTTAACAAACGAATTTTATGCTGAAATTTAATATTAAAAAAAATATATTTACAAATCCCATCTCTTGGAGATGTGCTAGTTTATGTAGTAAATTGATGCATTTTTGTTTGTCCCTTCTATCTCTACCTTTGAGGCTCACTTCTCCAACCATAAATAAAAAATTAAATAATGTCGGTAACAACATTAATATATTTGCCTTGAAAATTACTTTAATTCTAAATAATCTACGCAATGGAATTGATGATAAGAAGGTTCTGGACGTGAAGTGAATGATTGAAGCACGACAAATCGATGTTGCCTTAACGATATACATATATTTTTGCAATCGTGACGATCACCCGTAATCAGAATTGTGTCCTCGAAGAAGCAGAAATGAGTCCATTCCTAGATTATTTACATAGATGATGTCGACCTGGGTAGCGGGGAGCGGGTAGGAGCCGTGTTCGTTGTGGATGGCGGGGACAGATCCATGCAGCAGGGAGATTGAAGCGGACAGTAGTCGCGCTTTGTCCATCTCTCACAAGGTCTCGTCTGGAAGCTTCTCCAAGGTTGGCTTTCGGCATTCCAAAACTCATTTGGCACCGTGCCAACTCCTTCTCCATCGAGCGCACCACTGGAGGCGGCTTCGCTTGACTGTTGATTCCTTGTTCGCGTCTTCACGAGTGGCAAGAGTCTCCTCTACTTCCTCCAGCTTCGCTTCGAGCGACGAACGCTATCGCATGCTTTGCTCTTCCCGATCTCCACTCGCGTCAGAGTGGACGAGGACTGTACTCTCTCACTAGTCACACGGTAAGAGTTATCCCCTCCCGCTCCCCGTGGCACTTGCACTGTCAGTCCACTTTGACCAGAATCATCCACATTTTTGCTGCTCCACTTGCTGGGTGGAGCAAAAATGTGATGGAGCTTTTGCCAGAGAGGGAGGTAGGACGAAAGAGAGAGAGAGAGAGAGAGAGTGAGAGAGATAGCAAGAGACAGACAGATAGAGAGAGATAGAGAGAGATAGCAAGAGACAGACAGATAGAGAGGGAGAGAGAGAGAAAGAAAGAGAGAGAGAGAGATTGAGAGAGAGAGAAAGAAAGAGAGAGAGAGAGATTGAGAGAGAGAGAGATTGAGAGAGAGAGAGAGAGAACCAGAACTATGTATACTCAGCTGTCGCTCGCAAGCTTCTTGACTGTTAGCGTCTCGCCAACGATGCAAGAAGCCAAATAGCGTCAGTGGCTCGCACTGACTCCAAGCTGAGGACAGATGTGGAATGTCTAGAGTTTTTTTATTTAACAAAAAAAAAATCATTTTACCACTGAAATGCAAAGTATTTCTTATATATACATGTAATGTAATTAATATTTCTAACTCTGGCGCCAAGGCGACGTCATTCTGTAGTAGTAGAAGTAGCCAGACAAAATTTAACGAAGATGAACAGGGGCATAGTTTTACTTGGTAGAGCGAAGCGGTGGCAACATCTTTGGCAAGAGGGTGGAATGCGAATGACTGTGGAGAAGATATTCTACTCACCAATAATAAGCGACACGTTCCTTACGATGATGCAACAGCAAGGAAAAAGTGCAATTGTTTTCGGCACTTTTTAGACAACAATTAAGAAGATAAATTTTGTGCGGGACAGCGATTGATTTTTTGTTTTGTTTTGTAAAGCAATAGAAGACGTGCCTTGGGACAAAAAGGAATGAAGGAATTGCAACATCTGTCTGTCCCAATGAGAGTAAGGCGAGAGGCAGAAAAAAAAAATTAATCTTTTACTACGTATCCCCATAACTGTAGGTGATATAGCCCATATATGACGTATGTAGTGTTAGAGGCGAGCAACGGACGCTATTTGGGTTGCATCGTTGGCGCGACGACAAAAGCCCGCGGGAGAGAGCTGAGTATATAAGCAAAGTAATTATGCAATACCATTTGGTTCTGACTCTCTGTCTGTGTGTATCTCTCTCTTTCTCTCTCTCCCGCCTTCCCTGCTAAAGACAAGAAAATGTTCTCATACCGTTTTGTTAATTCCTTTTTGATTTCCTTTTTGGTATAACTTTAAATTATTTCATTACGTTAAGAAAAAGTTGCGTTCTACATATAGCTCGAAGGATGTGCCACGTCGAGCTGCGTTGAATGAGCAATTGATGAAGTCTGTACTATCTCTGGGAACCGAGATTGGAAAAGGCACAAGCTTCAAATGCGTGGGACTGAGAGAGAACTGAGAAAGAGATAGAGAGAGAGAGAGCGCGAGAGAGAGCCAGAGCGAGAGAGACTGCGAGAGAGAGTGAGAGAAAGAGGAAGTAAAAAAAATCGTCTGGTTGGCGTTAGTGCGATCGCGCCGAGCAACTAACGCTCTATGAATTTCGGCCAGTGCAATTTGTTTCTTACCATTAGTTTTACTTCTAAGTTTCTTATAATTAGTTTTAATTATAAGTTTCTTACCATTATTTTTACTTATAAGTCGTCACTCAGGTAGTAGTAACTTGTTTTTGCTCCGTGGTACCCAAGTGCTGCTCAATGGCTCAAAGATCGTGGGGAGGCGAGCTGAGTCGAATGAGAAGACAATTCAGAGTAATTCTAAGGTATCTAGGAGATAGAAAAAAAGATTTGCGTTAAAAATGAATTTCGATCTAATTCGCTTCAATGATGAGCTCTTCAACACTTTTATCACTCTATCTAATTGCAGCGAAGTTGAAATAAAACTAATGAAAATAATAATAATTCTAATAACAATAATTTTATTATTATTTTTATTATTATTATTATTATTATTATTATTATTATTATTATCATCATCATCATAATAATAATAATTATTATTATTATTATTATTTAATTTTTATGAATTAAATTGCTTCAGGCCACGCTACCGTCTGATGACGCGTATGCCGAAGCGAAAAGCCGACAGAATCCTGCGCAGCATCGCGCGTCTGCTATTCTGCGTCCTCACCATTATGCTTGCTCTTGTGATGATTCAGCATATTGTCGCCGATAGGTATGTGCGTTTTGAGCGCGCTTTTCCGCAAGCGTTTCTGCACATGCCTTTCTGCGCCTTGAATCGTTTTGCAATTTGTCCTTCACCAGAACCAGCATTACAACGTATGTACGTACAAAATGTCCCGGTTTAAAATTAGCAAAGTTTTAACTTTTTTGTTTCGTTATGCTGCAATAGAGGCAGCGGTTTAGGCAAAAGCCGAGATCCGTAATAACGGATGTAAGAATTATAGTACTTCTATTCACTGTCCGTTTCTCTTCAGCAAAAATCATATGCATGTGCTACTAACATATCGTGCTTTCCCTCGGGGATGCCTGAACAGGGAAGCGGCAGAAATCTCGAGTGTAGCGGTGTTAGCTTGCAAATATAGAGAGAGAGCGAGATGTGTTGATAGTCGCTCTCGCTCTCTCTCTATATCTCTATCTCAAAAAGAGAGAAGGTGCGAGTGTGGAAGCGGGGAAGCGGGCACTCACAATTTGTAGTGTTGACACCCCTTCTCTAACAGTGAAATGCTTGCAAATGTTGTGGGGAGTGGCTTAACCACTGTGAGATAGAGAAAGATTGACGTGGGCAAGACTCCGATAAACAGAATAAACAAATAACATTTCTCTCATGTATGTACATACATATATACATATGTATATATATACAACTTACACTTTTTCCAGGGCTGCCACTCGTCTCACCGCACAAAGTAAAAGCAGCGACGTCGTTCAGACAAGCACCACCGCACGGAACGACAACTTCACTCTCGTAGATCACGGTTGCTATTGTATCGTATACAATCTAATTCGTGCGACTAAAAAGTAAGAGCAAGGTTTTATTTAATTCATAATTTTTTAAAAACTATAAATGGCTTTGCTGCGACAAAGTTTTTTTTTCAATGTGAAATGAAGCAAGCCTTAGAAGAAGAAGAAGAAAAAATACTTTGTTAAAATTGACTTTCAAAATGACTTTAGTATCGACTGAGTAAATTTTTTATTTATTTTTATATTTAAGCTTCTCCGACGTCGCACTCAAACCGATCACACTCGCCACGCATAGCCATAGCAATGTCGACTTTTCACGACACATTTATCGATTGGTTATCTTTTTCTTACCTCAATATCAACTTTCTTCAACAGTAACGATAACATTTAAATTTTGCTACTGTTATTTTTTATTCAATACACCTAATAAGAAAAATAACTTCTTTTGAAAATGGAGAAGAAATTGGTTATTTCTTTCTTCAAGATTTTCTTAACTATTTCCAATAGCGTTTATCCTTCTCGTAAGGAAGGTATATTGAATAATAAAAAAAAATAGAAAAAAAGTTACATCGGCCAAATTCTTCTTTTTAAAAGGAACACAAAATTCGACCGCAATTTATTTGAATTTCCTTAACCATTGGGCAAATGATCTGCTCTTACATCATTTATGTCAAGCAGAAAGGCGGGAATTCAAACTTGACTTTTTGGGGCTCCTTTCAGGTGGACACCTGGAACGGGCCAATCTCAGTGGCGCTCTTCGTTGACGCCCGTCTCGCTGATGTAATTTCTCGTCTCATTAACGCTCATAAGTCAGATTTTTTTTAATATTTATTTTCCGCGCTCTTAATTAATTCTGCACGAAATACCGCCGTTGCATGAAATTCCTGGTTCGTGAAATTCCTCCATAAACACTTCTTTTGTAAATGTTTAGAAATGTAGAACAACCGCTTCGGCCACTCACGCACTATATGTGCATATATTTTAATAAATATGTATATTTTCTTCCCTCGTTATTTCACTCTTCCTTTCTCTTCATTATATAAATTAAGTGAAGACTATTTTTATGAATATATTTTATTATTTCTTATTTAAGAAAATTGAAATAAAAATAAAATAAAATAAGCTTATATCAGCTGCGACCGTCCCTTCGGAGAGCGTGTCTCGCTTCATCTCGTATTGCCCAAGTTGACCTTTGAGCGAAAATGCCGGCCGCTGCCGCCCTTGGAGATTCCGCATACTTGCAACGCTCGCCGCAATCAGAATGGCAAGTAAACTTTCAAATTTTTGCTATAATTTTAATTATAATTTAAATTTTATAATGACATTTTTCGAAGAAGTACTCTTGAAAAATAAAACATTCATTTCTCATTCACTTACCATCATCTTTGAGTGAGAGTGTCCGAGTATTTCCAGTGTACAAGACCATGAGCGACAGCCATCGACGTCTCAGCGATTATCCGATTAATGTTATGCGGAATGTGGCGCGACAAGGTGAGCCTGTATCTTATTCTTTAAAGACACATAATTGCTCATATCATTCATTATGTGTACTTAAACACATATTCTGTCGTTGTTCTTTTACAGTCTTCATTTTGTTACTCTTTTTTTCTCTCTCTCTCTCTCTCTCTCTCTCGCTCTCTTTCCAGGTTCGCCATCGCCATATCAGCTGGTTATCGACATTGAGATGGAGTTCTCTGCCAACTTCACCGAGTCGGTGACCGCAGTCGTAAACGCCGCAATGAAGGAGGACCCAAAACGGCTAATCGTGATACGGTAGAAGGGTGGGCGGGGTTTGCCGGGCTTCTCAAAAGATATGGCCGGGGTTGAGCAAGAATTCTAACACGATATGGGCGGGGCTTAGCAAGAATTCTAACACGATATGGGCGGGGCTTAGCAAGAATTCTAACACGATATGGGCGGGGCTAAAGAAAGTCTTCATTCACAAAGACGCTTCGAATGTGATGACGGCGTACCCGTTCCACGAACAATTGACGAACTGAAGAAGCTCATCCATGAGCGCAAGTTAGAGCAATTCTTTTACGGATAAAGTGTTTTCAGCTAGAACTGTCAAGTCCAATTAGGATTCATCATTCTAAACGATAAAGAAACTGAACACGGAATAATCTTAAAGTACCAAAAATGTCGCGATTCAAATGTGTGTCAATAACATTTGGCCCGTCTCTCTCTATCCCTTCCTCTCTCTCTCTCTTTCTTTCTTTCTTTCTCTCTCCCTTCCTCTCTCTTCCTTTCTTTCTCTCTCTCTCTACCTTCCTCTCTCTCTTTCTTTCTCTCTTTTTCTTCACTAGAATCGTCGAATTCCGCCACACGATTCCGGCCTTGCCGACCTGGCTCAAGATGTCTGCAGGTCCAGTGCCGAAGGCAATTCTCACGACGACGGCCCACAAGTTAGGAAGTTGGGGATGTGGGAGGGGTACCACGATTTGGGCGGCAAATAAAAAAACTTCAAAAATCTTATTTTAAGAAGAACCACTTGGGAGCATCAGATGATCCTGCCGGCCGATGCGCCCCTCAGCGACGAGGATGTTCCGACCAGGCTTGGCGATCAGCTGGCGCTCGTCAGTTGGGAGAGATTCAAAAATATTCTCATTCAAATTACCGGATGAAAAAGAATTCGTATTAAAGGAACCATGCACTGAATTTATAAATTGCACGAATTATCATTGGACGAAATGTGACTGGATGAATTAACAGAACACAAGAAACTACTCCACGTAGAGCGCCGTAAATGTTTTTTTTTCTTCTTTTCAAGTAGTAACCTGCTATTTTCTGAAAAGGAATAGTTTGAAATATAAAAAAATCCTGATAAAAAAACTTCCTGATGACTTTCTTCACCTTTTTGAAAAAGCCAAATACAAACGTATTGGTGGTGGAAAACTTTCTTTTTTTTTAAATTAAGATATACGAACTCTGCCGAGCCGGCTATACTTTTGCCGTAGCGTCGCACGTCTTCACCGTTCATAAGGGAGACAAGGAGGAGGCTGGTTTTTTTTTAAATCTCTCCTTCTGTCGCGCTCTCTTTTCTCTCTCAATCTCTATTCTCGCTCTTCTCACGCTACTATCTCACTTCTCGCAGGCCGAACACGACATCACTGTATACAAAAAGCGACTTCGACAGCGCGCCATCCGTTCTTACATGTAGGCTTTAAGTCTTTATATTATTTTAAATTAATATATATATATATATATATATATATATGTATATATATATATATATATATATATATATATATATATGTATATATATATATATATATATATATTAGAGACATTTTTTTCTTATTTCAGTTCTCGAATAGATCGCCAATACCCGGAAAAGAATCCCGTCTGCGGTCGGTTTCAACCGTAGACAGTGAATGCTATTGATTTCATTAATAAAATAGAAAAGCAAAAAATTGTTACTATTAAAGTCACTTACATACTTCGAGAGAAAATAGTTTATTCATGGAACAATATTCGCCACTTTTTATTTTGTTTTTATTTATTCTTAATTTTTTTTAGATGATTGATACATTCTTCCCTGCAAATTTTAAATGAATTTTAAGATAAATCATAGTCAAAATCCTTAGGGTAATCTAGTTTAATTCTTACTTTCTCAGGCAACTATTCCAAAAAAAGGAACGATGAGTAATTGTAAGGGGCAGGCCCATTCTAGTTCTCTTTGCGCATTCATTCCATTGTGTAGTCTCATATTGTTGTTTAGTGGTTGCTTTATATTATACCTAGTGTCTTTCTTTGTTTCATTATATCAAGTAGTATGTGTCATTTGTTGGGTCATTCCGGGCTTTCCCTGATCAGTCTGACAATGAGCATTGAGAGCGTTGCTGCCGAGCCGTTCAAGAAGATAAAATCATGAAAACCCGACGATCCCTCCCCTCGTCTTCTACATCGTATCGCAGAGAAGTGGACTACTCCACGAACATTACCTCCTGACCATGAGAGTGTGATAATTTCCAAGAAATGAGATATCACAATTCGATAAACACAACATGGCCTAGATCTCGCTTCTGAATCTACAGTAACCATCGTTGTGAACTGAATAAACTTTTCCTGCCGGGACCACTATTTATTCGAATCTGGAAAAAAAAGTTGATCGACAACTCACACATCTCCGACTCTGTACGACTTCGGCCGTGTTCGAGTGTTGCCTGACTCTAGAAGAAGGAGGCTAACGAATTTGTTCGTATTTCAGTAGCAAGAAAATTTTTTTGCGACAAATAAAATAGTATTCTAGACAATCCTCATCTATCATCTGTTATTCGTGGGTGCGTGCGCTAAGCCGCCGGCGAAAGCTGAGCATACATGCAAAGTTAAATGTGCAAAACCATTCAACTCTGGGTCTCTCTCTCTCGCTCTCTCTCACTCTCTTTCTCTCTCTCTCTCTCTCTCTCTCTCGCTGTCTCCCTCGCATTTCCACCCTTTTCTCTCTCGCCCACCCGCCCTCCTCGCCCTCTGAGAGAGAGAAATAGGGGCTGAGAGAGAAATAAAGAGAGCAAGAAAGTGAGAGAGAGAGGAAGAGGAAGTAAAATATATAAAAACAATCGTCTGTTATATCGTCACAGGAAATATATGATTTGCCAACTGGTGACAGTGGGAGCAACTGTCTCTATTTTGGTTTCGGCCGGTGCACTTTGATTTTCACCCAGCATCCTAGTTTTGACTTATAAGACCTCCCCCAAAATGCCGTAACTGCTTCGTGGCTGTTATTGTTAGGGTATACATATGTTTAAGTATGTATATTGTGAGATATGCCGCCGAAGTAATTCAGGCAACAACGTCTTCTGAATGGCAACCGCTCTCCGAATTATGTGCGGCATCGCGCTCGTGCTTTTCGTCGTTCACACGAATTTGCTTGTTCTTGAGTCGCTTCGACGAATTGCCTCTGTGAGGTTCCCGCGCGTTTTGGGCGCGCTTTTCTGCACATTCGATTTATTGCGATTTTTACACTTTTTAACTGTAACAAGCGTCCGTCCTGGTGATGGCGATTGATTTTGCAAAGTTTTTTTTGTTTCGTTATGAAGCAACGTCTCCGAGGTTCTCACCTACCCATAAGGATATGTAGGACAATCATCATTGTCCCCTTTTTCTATTTTCTTTTTATTCATACATATACATCTTTGCAGTGGTACTTCTGGTACAGACCAAGATGAGCCGACCGATACTTAAGGCATTGCTGCTCTGCATCATTCCATGTTGAGTGACATTAAATCTGGTCAAACGTCTCTTTCTCTCCTTCTCGCTCTTTAATGTTCACATGAGATTTATGAATAGATTTAATTTCTCCGCTTTTCTAACAATAAGATGCCTCTCAAATTCCCAATCTGAATGAAACTTGATTATCAATTTGAGAGCAGAGTGAGAGCGAGACACGAGCGATTGAGATATGGAGAGAAGAGAGAAATTGGCGATAATGTAAGACATGGACAAGACAACGCCATATCTTTTCCTATTATCTTTTGCTTCTCAATCAAGCTTTCAACATTCATTCTGCCCGTCTCGTATTGTTAGTTATCTAACTTTATTTCCCTTTCCCTCGTCCATAATTACAGCAGCTGTTCACCGACAAATGAATATTTTATTATCAACTGTTTTCTTCCTTTCCATGCTTCTACAATTAGCATATTTGCCAAATTTACTCTATATGTTGACATATCATGATTCAAATTTACTCTTTATGTTGACATATCATGATGTGAATAAATAAATAAATAAATTTCATACGTTTTGTTTCCTGACTAGTCACTTGACTTGTCCCATGGCGACGCCACAGTTTTTAGGGCTCGCAACCATTATCAGCAGGCCATTATCGAACAGTTGTGGGTGAAAGAGGAGAAGAAGAGAAAGAGAAAGAAAACATTCGGAGGGATTAAAAGTTGCTGTCAAAGTGCATTATTTCCTTCCTTGGAAATATGACCAGGAGGAGGCTTCATCGATTGTGTACGTCGTAAAAACTGTTGGTTCATGTTAACCCCTAAATTCAGGAAAATACCCGCACAACATCGCTCTGTTTCATATCGATCGTTCAATGCACGCATCTCTGTTTCTTCTTTTCTGCACATCTTTGCCAAGTATGCTTTTTCTTCTTCTCAGAGACATTATTCAAGTGCAATATGAACATACTAGTAGTAAGGACTTCATATTTATTGCCACCGCCAATCTCCACTCTCCTTTTAGCCCTCGTGCTGTCATCATGCCTTGAAGACTTTGCTCCAGTATTCAACGGTAGCTGCTTACGTATACTAGGGGAGAAGACATTCGAGGACGCAGAAAGCGAGTGCATTGGCTACGGCGGCCATTTGGTGTCCATTCCTACCGCCGAGGTTTATTCTCTTTGTCATAAACGGTGGGGGGGGGGGCTTCGTGAAGAGTTTATTTTGATTAAAAATTTATTTCATCAAACCAGATGAGGTGCTCTACTGCCGAAAAAAGTCAGAGTAGCGGGCTACCGGGCGCCTGGTATAACGCTGATTTTTTTGCAGAACAATGAGAAGCTTGTGCGTTATTTAAATTCGCGTGGACTAGACAACGCTCTGATTGGCCTGACGTGCGATCCAGAGGAACGGTGGGTCGACGTTGCTGCGCTAAATTACACCAACTTTTGGAATAGTGGTGTGTACACCAGATTCTCTCTTTTGATTTATTTTTATTTAAAAATTTGTTAGGGAAAAAGAATAAGGTATTTCTTGCAGGCTGCTACGACAAAAACCAACGTTTTTACCTCGGTTATTCTGGCTACTGGTATAAACAGGACATGTCTATTCCGATGGAATCCATTTGTCATGTTCAACGAGATGGTAAATACAAACAAATTAAGCCATGTGCATCCTTGTTTAAACGCTAAATTCGAAACGTATATGTTAATATTTTGCAACTTTTGTGTTTTCAGTTTCTCTTGCCTGAAGCCCTTATTTCCAGGGCAGCCAATTGGGAATTTTTTGCCAAATTCTATGGTGTTACTTCATATAATACAGACAATAATTCTTCTCTATGCATTTCCTTTATAGAATCTCCCTGCTACGCTTTCGAATGCGTCCCTACCGATGACATAAGCTGCGTCATGTTTCATTCAGATGGGGTATGAGAAATTAAATCTGTTCTTAAGACTGCCTATCTGTAAGAGTCGAGCAGAGCGCAATACAGGGCTGCAATAGAAAATTTTTGACTTTTAAATTCGAAGAAAACTTGATCATTTGTACTGCTCGACATGTTCTTTAACATGATATAATCGCAATTTCGAAAAAAAAAATCTTTCGAGATAATTGCGATTTAATTTTAAAATTCACGTGCCCATAAATCAATTATTTCTTAATATTTTTGAAATATCGTTTTTGCAGTTGATAGCACTTTGCATTCTCTTTAAAAGTCGCGGTGACTTTTCGTGAAGATAACTTTTAAGCTGCAAACAAAAATCGCAAAATAAATTTGAGAAGTGCGTTTGTCGGGGTTTTCAGGCAAAAACACCCCCGGTGCTCAAGGTATGACGTATACAGAAAGAAAGCCCGTGAAATTTGCTACAAAATGGCAAAGTTTAAACAAAAATCGAAGGGTACGTGTTTTGCACTTAAGCAATAATTCTCAAGCTCTCTTCTACCATGCAAGAGGTCCGGGTTCGATGCCCGGTCGGGGCAAGGAAAACTTTCAGTTCGTGAAAACAGAGTAAAAATAGAAAGTTCGAGCAAAATTAAGGAGCTATGAGATGAAAAGCTATCGATTTCCGAATGAAAATGTGTTTTTGCTTGTTTCCAAAACAGTGCAAAACTTTGTCCTGCCCCGACCGGGCATCGAGCCAGGACCTTTTGCATGGTAGCATAGAGCTTAAGTATATTTGCTTAATTGCAAATATCCAAAACACGTATCCTTCGATTTTTGTTTAACTTTGCTATTTTGAAGCAAATTTCACGGGCTTTCTTTCTACCTACATCTTACCTTGATCACTGGGGGTTGTTTTGGCCTGAAAACCCCGACAAACCCACTTCTCAAATCTATTATTGCAATTTTTGCAGCTTAAAAGTTGTTTTCACGAAAAGTCCCTTTTTAAGGAGAATGTAAAGAGCTAGCTACTACAAAAAAAGTATTTCAAAAATATTAAGAAATAACTTATTTATGGGCAAAGGAATTTTAAATTTAAATCGCTGCTATATCGAAAGAAAATTCTTTTTCGAAATCACGATTACACCATATTAAAGGAGGCCTTAAGGGAAAAACTCCTACCACGAATTCCCTGACGGAATGATAAAAAGAACGGAATAAAGAATGAACAGAAATGGTGCTACTGCCCCTTGCCTCTCCAGGTGAGCCTACGTGTTAAGAAAAACCCGTCCAATGTTGGTTGCGCGCATCATATGTATGCAATTAATGGGCACGACACGGTTGGCCCCAGCGGCCGCAGGGTTGCTCTGATAAAAATGTTTGAAAATGGCGGGAAAATAAAATATTTGGGAATTCAAAGTAGAAAGCAGTGTTAATTTCCTCAGGGCATGAAGGTTTTCGTGACTTCGAGACACTTGCAATCGAAGTTTCTAGCACAACCCGACCAAATAAGGCGAAAAAAACAAGACACTATTTATTCGCCTCGGACCTCCTTTAAAGAGCATGTCAAGTAGTACACCAAGTTTTCATCGAATTCTTAAATCAAACATTTCCTATTGCAGAGGGCAGATCGAGCCTTGCAGATAAACTGTCTTAAATATCGTAAAAACATTAAAGAGTGAGAGAGATTGTGTGTGTGACGCACACTATGCGTGTAAGAAAGAAAAAAAATTTACTGATAATATTTCGTAAAATTTAAACAAAGACTGAAATATTCGGCTCTTGCATGCAAGCCGATTTGTGTTATAATACGGAAATCCGGAATGTCGGAATGTCAGGCAACTTGGAATGATGCAGAGCAGCAGTGCCTGAAGTACCGGTCGGCTCATCTCGCTACCTTATACAGTAAAGAGGTCCGCATGAATTTTATACATCTATGTATATACATATGTATGACGGTGACCCACTAAATAAACCGGTGGTTTTTGCGTTTTCGACCAGTTGCTCGCAGTAGCGCAAAAATGTCAATACATACATACAAACCCTTTTTGCACATGCTGCTCAAATCTACAAAATTGGTAAACAAGTACGTGTGCCTATTTGCTCAAATGTGCATAACGGGTAAAACACGCGAAAATCACTGTGAAAACGAAAGTCTAAAATGTAAATAGCAATAAAAAGAGCTTCAATACTGAGATGTACTTCGTTCCCTGTTGAAGATGAACGACTACGTGGCACGGAGGGCGCACGAGCTTGGCCACACGGACGGCATCCACATCGGCCTCATGACAAACTCGAGCGCTTACCAGATGGCATGGACCGATGGAAGCAGCGTCAACTACACAAATTTTGCGAAAGGTTTGGGAATGGTAGACAGAATAAAAAGAATACCAGAAAAAAAACAACTTTCACAAATCTAGCAATCCACAACATATTCATGATCATTTATTTCATTCTTCTTGTTGCTTACAACTAGATAATGAGGTCATACATAATCTAATGATAACTCACTCATGTGTCAGGCTAAAAGGCGCGAATTCAAGTTCCATTTTTTTGGATCCATTAAGCAACTATTGATCACTCCGTTCTTATCTGATTCCGTTATTATGTTTCTCCCAAATATGCTACCATATTACTCGCACGTATGTATATAGAGGAAAGACAAATAAACGATATATACAAGTTAAACTCACTCTCTAGCACCACTTGATGAGGCATTTATAAGAAAGATCAGAATTAATAACAGGCTTTCCTCTCGACTTCTTTGGCCACTGCACCGCGATGGACACGGGCGCGTCGATCGGCGAATGGGTCAGCAACAACTGCGCCAGCAGTCACCTTCCGTACGCGTGCACACGACCAGGTATGAGAGCAAGGGATATGTTTATTTATTTACTCATTTATTCGATAGATCATCAAAATGTGACAGCATTAAGAGATTAAAATTGAGAAGATTGTTATATTTAAGTATAAAGTTTTGACGAAAAAGGCAGTGCAGTGCAATAATCCGCGGAGAGGAAAAAGTGGGAAAAGTTCTAGTATGGATGAAAATGGGGGGGGGGGGTTCGGGGTTTGTTTAATATGCGACAGAAGAAGGAATGTAAGGCATATGAATTAAGTATCATTAAAATAATATATGAGAAAATATTCAAATAAGTTACAGTTGAAACAAAATTTAAAATTTAGCGCTCGATCCAAGCAAGCCGCGTGCGAACGCCACTTGTCCCGATCCGCAAATTTTTTTCGAGCCGTCACATGTTATTATCTTTTAATTTAAAAAAAAACATTACATTCTAGGGAGCAATTCTCTTTGGAAAAATAGAATAAGACAAATCTTTCTGTCCATGTGTTCTTTCATTGTAGAAAGTAAGGTTTTAAGAGATAATGAGAGAGTTAACCAGGAATTACTCATACTACATAATACCAACATACTATGTATAGCTTTTACGTAGTATGTGTAATTCCAGGTTTACTCGCCATCTTATCCAGCCCCACCTGGTCCGCTCAGCTGTGACTATTTCTTAGCTGTTGCCGAAGGCCAAAATGTTAAGGTAAATGGAATGCTTTTTCTCTCCTACATTGGAAGAGTTTATTATCCAATTCTGCCCCATCGATATTTCCAGATAACCATTGAAGATCTCATGCTGAACACCTGCTGCGACAAACTGAAAATCTTCGATGGAGCGTATGAAATTCAAGCGAACTTAACGTGAGTAACTGTACAAACAGAAAATTAGTCGTTAAAATCAAAGTTGTTTGAGTCGACTTTTATGTGTAAGCAAATGCGGTTGCGTGGCGCCCATATATGTTATTTTTATGCATATGTAGGTAAATAAATCATACAAGCGAATTGACATACATGCATAAACCTGTTCAGCTTAAATTGACTAGTAATCTATTTGCATTTCGAATCTGCATTTCCATATGTTCATTCATGTAGTAGTTTCATATTATTTGCACTTTCAGCCTGACCGGGGAAATCTACAATGACATATCCTACACGACAACGAAATCAAACATCATGAAGCTCAGACTGACTGCCGAGGACGGTCGAAATGTCCGCGGCTTCCGCGTCCTTTTCCACGGACCTGCTTAGACGTGACTAAAATTCACTCTACAGATACTATATTCGTACTTCAATCTGACAACACATCGGATTAGCCGACCACAGCGTTGACCTTATCAGTGGTTATGTATATGTATGTCGACTACTCTTTCTTATACATTATTCTGAAAATGACTATACACTATTTGCGCACCTTTGCGAATCTAATTCACAAGCAATGTAACATAATTTACAATATTGGAACTGACAAACTGTCAAATACTGACGCCAATGAAGATATGTAATGCTTTCAATTATTTTTAATTGATTGTGAAGGTTGCAACTTATTTCACATCCGCCATTTTCATGGACAGTAATGAGAGAGAGTGGCATCATTTAATCGCACATCCCCCTCGCCACTGGTCGCGACCCTTGTTGCTCTCCTCTCATTTCGCCTTTCTCTTCCCCTCTTTCTTTCTCTGCCTCTCTCACGCCCGAACATTCTCTCACCCAAAATCATGTCCAAGGAACTTTATGATAATGAACTGAAGAAAAAGAAGACCGGCGTCAACCTTTCGGCAGGAGGGAATGCCATGAAAATTATAATCTTACCGAAATTGCTTACTAAGCGAAAAAAGAATTTGGATTTTTTATTTAATGCTATAATTTATTTATCCTCATACAATATCATTAGTTAAAAGTGTATATTCTTTCTAAAGTATTTATTAAATTAAATTCAATAATGCCTTTTCCGATCGGTACACTCCAAAAGCGAAACGCCGGCCGAATAATGTGTCTCTCTATATCGCTCTCCTTTCTCTCTCTCTCTCTCTCTCTCTCTCTCTCTCTCTCTTCCTCCTCTCTCTTTGTCTCTCCTTCTCTTTCTATCACTCTCTCTCACCCTCTCTCTCTCTCACTTTCTGTAACTCTTTCGCGCCAAATTTTTTTCTTCGCAAAAAGAACGAACGAAAGGGAAAAAAATGAAAAATGTTGAGGCTGATTGAAGAGCGACTTAGAAAGAAAAGAGAAAGAAAACGAGAAAAACTGAGAGATTGAACCAAGGGAGACAGAGAGAGAGAGAGAGAAAGAGAGAGAATGAGAAAGAAGATTTAAAATATATTAAAACAATCTTCTGATTTAAAAAATATATGATTGGACAGTAGGCGTCAGGGCGAGCGCATCGAGCAACTGATGCAATTTCACTGTCTGCCAGGGCACTTTGTACCGAGTTTCCATTGTTTTTATATACATACATATAATGCATTCCAAATGGTACTGTAACTTTTTGCTCCATGGTTTTACTTACTTCACATCTTGTGGATAGCGTCGTTGCGCTTCAGCTTGCAAGTATCGGGTTATAATACAAGTGCGGTCAAGATTTTGGCACAGATTTGACAGCGGTTACTTGACTTTTTTGAGCTGTTTAACAAAAACATAATCAATTTTGTCGTTCTGCTGTTGACTATTATTGTTTTTGTCTGTTTTCATTCATTGGATATTCATTTAAAAAAAATTAATGCAACAGTTGACTTTACATTGGCTGTGATTGTTTTGAAGACTTTTACGACTATTGAATAATCTGTACTTTATTTGTCACAATCAATAACACTTTTTGTAGCATCTATATAGAATGGTGAAGTAGATGTTCGCAGTCGTAGTTTGGTTGTCCGTTGTTGCAGCACGGAGTCACTTTGCTTAGACTGTAATCACATACAAAGTTAAAGAACATACTCAATACGTGTTGGAATACAGAAAAAAAATGATGTCTTGTAACTAAAGGTTCTGTTATCAACACTTTTGGACACTTTTCTATATTTATCTTCCTACCTTGATGAGCATTCATTTTGAAATTTTGCAGTGGAGTGTGTGACACATTGAGCGTACTTTCATGTTCCAATGCTGTGGAGAAGAAGAAAGCAATGTAAGTGTTACCTGGAGTCGTTGTTGATTCTGTTTCTGAGGCAGTTGTCGTGGATTCGGTTGCAGGAGCTAGGAAGATTACATGGATTTGTGTTAACTCAGTTCTTTATTTGCAAGAATCACAAATATTTTTTAAGCGGATTTTTACTCCCAAAACAGGTTATTTAGACATATATTACTGTCTTTTCAGGCCTTTATAAACGCCACAGTAGACCCTGGTAGGGCTTCCAACGACATATTCGCTATTGCCATCGTTGACCAGCCAGTGGTCGTTCGGGCAGACTGCGAACAGACCAATGTCAAAGTCACCAGTGTCAGCCTAGGAGAAGCGACATATTTTCTGCTGAAAAGATACCAATTTTATAGCCTACTTTTCGGGGTAATTCACTACAATCTGCTCAAGATATTGCAAGCGGGCCCTCCAAATGAATATGTGAGTACCAGAACGATGAGGAGCGTTGCGCCGCTTCCACCTGCGCACGCCCATTTGCATTCCTCTTCGTCGTAGTAGGCGGTTGCCGTATCGTCGAAAGGATTTCGCAGTATTGCCGTCGTCAGAAAGCACACCGGACAGCGGTACGCACGAACTGCATTTTCCTACAATATGCACGGCCATCATCTTCTTTTTTGCTTTTCTGATGTCACTTGTATTTCGATTGCATGTTCTAAAGTTGTCGGAAAGGAGTAGGAAATGCTAAATTGCTAGCTTTACCTGTAGTCGTCGTTGGTTCTATCTCGGTGGTTGCATCCCAGACTGTGGTAGGGGGTTCGGTTGCAGGAGCTAGGAAGATTGCACAAGATTAGTATTCCCTCAGTTCCTTAGTATATTTATAATGACAAAAACAACGAAATCATATTCCGTGGTTGTTGTTGTCGATTTAGATTAGAAAGAATATATTATAATATGTTTCTTAATTACTAAAAATTTAATATAAGAGCACTATTTCGTGTTCAATCAAGGAACTCATTTTGACAATTCTGTGGTTCAATTTCTGAGAAGTAGAGTGTACTTTCCTGTTCCAATGTATTCTGTAAGGAGTAAGCAATGTACTCTTTACGCTTTACGCTTTACCTGCAGTCGTCGTTGGTTCTGTTTCGGAGGCTGTTGAAGTGGTTTCGGTTGCAGGAGCTAGGAAGATTGCATGGACTAGTGTTAACTCAGTTCTTTAGTTGGAAGAATCACAGAGATTTTTTAAGGTTATGTAAACATATATTACTGTCATTTCATGCCTTTATAAACGCCACAGTAGACCCTGGTAGGGCTTCCAACGACATATTCGCTATTTCCATCGTTGACCAGCCAGTGGTCGTTCGGGCAGACTGCGAACAGACCAATGTCAAAGTCGCCAGTGTCAGCCTAGGAGAAGCGACATATTTTCTGCTGAAAAGATACCAATTTTATAGCCTACTTCTTAGCGCCGAAGTACAATACAATCAGCTCAAGAGTTTCGGCGCACAATTAAAATTGCAAGCGGGCCCTCCAAATGAATACGTGAGTACCAGAACGATGAGGAGCGTTGCGCCGCTTCCACCTGCGCACGCCCATTTGCATTCCTCTTCGTCGTAATAGGCGGTTGCCGTATCGTCGAACGGATAGAACGCTTTCGCGGTATTGCCGTCGTCAGAAAGCACACCGGACAGCCGTACGCATGAACTGCATTTTCCTACAATATGCACGGTCATCATCTTCTTTTTGCTTTTTTTCTTTTTACTTGTGTGCACGATGAACATGTAATTCGAGTGCATTGCGCTCTGTTCTAAGGTTGTGGGGAAGGAGTTGGAAATGTCAGCCAGAAATACCTGTAGTCGTCGTTGGCTCTATCTCGGTGGTTGCCTCCCAGGCTGTTGTGGTGGGTTCGGTTGCAGGAGCTAGAGAGATTGCATGTATAGAGAATCACAAAATCTTATACCCGTGGTTGTTGTTGGTGTTGATGTCATCGTCGTTGTTGTGGTGGCTAGAAAGAATTATTATTTCTTAGTTGAACCTCTCACATTTATACGAATTGTTTTGCGAATACTCAAGGAGAAACTCATTGTGACAATTGATTGTGCAGTTGATTGTGCCAGAATAGATTCCACTTTGATGGAGGAAGGTGTGCCAACAAAATTGAAATTGCTTACAATGCCAATTTTACCTGGAGTTGTCGTTATCGTGCTCGTCGGTGTAGTCGGTGGGTGGGTGCCTAATTGGAGGAGATATTAAACGTGTATCTCTTATCGGTGACATTTGTGATTTGACTAAAAAAAAACAATTCGTGATCTTCACAATCCGACATTCCTCCTCTGGCGCCTTCATTTTCGTGAATTTAATAATAAGACACACTCAATGTGTTCAATGTTGTTGCTTAATATCCTGATGGCACCAACCAAAGACGGCGCATGTCAGCTGCGGATTGTAGTAGAATGTCGTCCCTCCGTAGTCTTTCCACTGATCGTTCACTGATGTGCACGTGAGCGTCGAGTCGAGTCGGACGACCTGGCCGTCGGGGTGTTTCGCCTAAAGTTGTAGAATCTGGCACAGAAGGATGCATCGCACAATTAAGTTTTTTGGGGTTTGAAGCTGTAAGTAAAACAAATCGCAAAATCCCATTAGTAAGGAACGTAAACTAATAGCTTTCTCGTCCCCTTTTTTTTTTAGGTGGAATGCACTTTCGCGACACTTCTTTTTTCATGTCACAACGAGACAATGCCGACCGATCCGGTGTAGCCGTTCGGGCAGCGCAGCGTCGTGCAGTTGGTGTACGGGTTCTTCTCAAGCAGCGCCGAGCTGGAGCATGAGTAGCCGGCCGGACACGCAGATGACATTGTGTACGTGCACTGATCGCAGCCTGAAACGTTCTTTAAAATAATATACATGTCATCAAGATGGAGATATATCACGTCAGAATATTATCACATCTACTTGTCCTTGACTTGCTCCTATGCCCTTATGAAAGTACACCATCTCTCAGCCCTAGATCAAGAGCCCCTGGCTCTTTGATAAACACTTGTCTTCTCGCATCTAAACTTGTGTTCCTGTGTTCCCGCATTCCAGTGTTACCTGGGTAACATAACTATGTATAGCAACTTGTTGAGTCATCAAAAACGAAAATAATTGGAATATAAAAAAATAATTTCCTGGATATTTGAGCTTTCCATGGAATTTCTGCTTACGTGGAAGTATTTTGCAATTGAGCAATGTCGGATAGATGATCTTGTTGTTCGCATAGAAGACGCCATTCGTACAGTTGATCTTATCAGCAGTCAACCACGAAAGCCCGCTCTTGTACTGCAAGGGCGACCACCCAGATTCATTGAATATGTGCAGGCTTTATCTTCTCCACTTCTTCTAACCATAAGCTACATGTATTTCAGACAATTCTAAGACGCAAAATATTCCAACATTATTTCCGTCTTCATTTAAATGCCTTCCAGCATTCGTTCTTAAAAGAAACTAATGATAGAAGGAAAAGGAGAGGAAGAGAAAGTGTGTGAGAGTAAGAGATACAGAGGGAGAGCGTGAGAGAGGAAGAGGGTAAGCAATACATTTTTTGCTTGGATTGACTGACAACTGGCTGCGCGAATGGCTGGGTACACGAGACGGTGCAGGAGTCGTCCTCTCGCAGCCTGCTCGGATCACAAGTCGCGCCCGTCTGGCAGTTCGCACTGCCCGTCGTGCCATTCGCCGCCGAAAGGGGCTTGCACGAGGAGCAGGAATCTGCGAAGGTGTTAATAAAGTTAGATGTCTACGAATCCAGAAAGGAGAACGTCATATAATGATAGAGTGCATCATACAAAGTGAGCATTAGAAAGCATTTATATGTTTCTTTATTCATTTTATTTTTGGAAAAGACTTTCAAGTTTCACTACTAATTGTAAGAGTCGGTGTGATCTGAAAGGGATGGCACTAATTGCAGAAAGAATAAGGTCGAATCGCACAAGTAGTTCGCAAGTTGGAAATTCACCTTATGTCATTAACAAGGTTATCTGAAATCTCTTACATAACTAGACAAATGCAAATTCATGAGTAAATTGCGATGTAATGTAAGGATAAAATAAATACATGAACGACTCTGTGCCGAAGGCGTCTCGCGAGTTTTTCGGGCGCCAAGATGAGAAGATTAGGCACGTCTAAAATCAAAAGGAGAACTGACCAAAGAATGCATTTGCGTCGGAAGGGATGAAGCTGAAGAAGACCACCACAGCCAGGGCGGTGGATGACAAACTTCGCCGAATCATCACCATTTAGAAGGATATCTGAATTGTTGAATAAGTAATATATGTACTAAAAATATAACTATGCATACTCAACAAATTATTATCAATCGAACGATCTAAATTCCATCTAAATGGTTGTGAAAATTGAAAGACAAACCAGAAGCTGTGGTTCAAATGCTCCCTCCGAAATTGATGGAACACAATTGTATAGTGGCCCTTTTATGCATTCCGTTCGAATGCACTTCATTTGATGTACAGCGCACCGAGGATTGCCAACGCGGAAGATAACTTGAACTGGAATAATCAGTGAAGTGTGTGTGTTCAGAAGAGAGAATCCGACGTTACCACGGAACGGAAATGCAAATTGCTCTCCTCCTTTGGCTGACACTGGGTGCCCGGCAACTCGAACGTTGACTAAAGCCTTGCTCTCTCTCTCTCTCTCTTTGTCTCTCTCTCTCGGTACAACACATGGCCTTTCGAATGCACTCAGTTTTGGGGCATACTAATCGTCTTGTAATTCAGGAGTGACAAACATTGGAATGGGAGAGATGAACCGCGAAAGGAAAACAGGCTGATTCCTCATCTCATTCAACGTTTACTTCTTTTTTTTCATCTATCCCTCTCCGTTTCTGTTTTCTCTCTCTCTCTCTCTCTCTCTCTCGCTCTCTCTCTCTCTCTCCCTAGTTTTACATATGTACTCTGCTCAACAACAAAATGGAGCGATTGCTAGTTTTATTTGATAAGCAGTTTAAAGTTCTGATTACTTTTCTAGCTCATTCTTCCGAGAATTCCGGAGCTCCAATCGTCATCAACTAGTTACTTACACACAGTACTACAATAACTTTTATCCATGTTTGTTCGCCAGATGCTATCGAGATGAATTATCCAATTGTGAAAAGAAAGGCGCTCTCGAGCGACAACGTTTTCGTCGCTATCGATTCTACAATTACGTGTTATGCTTATTTATGTATGCATTTATTTTATCTCTACTGTGCATCGGCATCTACTCACGAAAATAGAAGAATTTTTTTTAAAGAACCTAGTTATGTAATATATTCTAGATAAATTTGCAAATCGATCACTGTTAGGATCGTGTTCTCTGCAGATGGAAAGAATAAAACTAATAGTTTTATAAAATCCCATACATGCTCGTCACTACACCAACAACCACAAAAGCCCGCACATTTTGTCATCACGCAGAGGAAGAGAACCGTTCTCCCTACATCTTTAAAGTGGCCAAATGTTTCTTACAATTATCTGAATTCACTTAGAGCTCGTAATCATTTATCACATTAACCTATTAACATAATCTATTCAAATGCTTCAACCGAAGACGCTGCTCGAGATATCAGAGAATGCTGAACGGGCGACATCAATGTTAAAGCTCCGTAAGCAGCAGCAACCATTCGACTTTGCACATTTCTCGCGCTTTCACCGGCATCAGTATTGATCTTCATGCATCATTATATGATATCTGAAGATTTCTTACAATTTCCAAAAAAAAAAAATTAATTTGACCTGAAAATAACCCACTAATAATTTTACTCGTTGCTCTAGGTACATAGATGCTTACTTTTTTCCTTTCCTTGTCGCAGGTACTCTTCATTAAATAGAACTCTCTTCCCACATCAGGTTCATTTGCTTCCTGCTCTCTTCATGGTCCATACATTTCGGACAATGAGTATGCCCAACTTTATTTTTCTCTCCGAAAGCGAAGCAAGGAGACTTCTCTCATTTCTTTTCTTATGCATCCTTTAATTTTGCCTTATTCCCCGGCCATTGCAAATTTAGAGCTCTCACAATGTACTGCCTGGTCCTTTAAGGAAACAAAATAAAAAAAAACTGAAAATACCCTACCACAGCTTTACTTGTGTTTTTGTTATTGGAACATTATATACATAAGTAGTCATTCTGGAATAAAGTTTTAAAGAGAATTTACTTTTATGCGCAACTCAGAGTACGGTAGATCTTTATTAATCCAGAGAGATCATATTCTTCTTCTGGACAGCTCAAATAACAATCATAGTTATCATTTTATAAAGCGTAAATTCTACAATGTAAATTCGCTGCAACAAAAAGGCAAAAAAAGTGCGAATTAGCGCCCAATCCTTTTCGCCGATGAGCAATTCCACACTCCGATTAACTGAATTTTATTTCTGGCACACCGAATATTAGAAATATCATGAATCAATTAATATGCGTACATATGAAGAAGAAAAATAACATGACGCTCGCAAAAATGACGACATTTCCTTTGATTCTGTCAAATCTGTTTCAATGACATTATTTGGCAAACAGACTGAATTCCATATTTTTAGCATTCTTCTGCAAACAAAAAAAGTCATAGCATGAAACGTAGATGAACATCCATTCGTCGAGCTCTACGACAACCACCGAATCGGCCAACAAAGACGAAGACGATGGGGGCGGGGCGAAGGAGAGCGGCGGAGGAGCGAGAAGAAGGCAGCGGCGGCAGCGGCTAGAAGAGCGAACCACCTTCTTCGGGCCGGAGAATGTAGAAAATGAAGTGGGAAGTTGAGGAACAGCCGGCTTTTATACCATTTCTTTCCTGCTATTTCGGATTCGAAATTAGCACAACAAGGAGATTACAAGCAGTTCTCACAAAATGCTAAATTGCATATATAATTCACAAAGAAAAATGTTTATGAAAATATGTTTTCAAGCTATATTCATAGGTGCCAAATTTGTTTCCTATTATAGTTCATAATGCTGATGCAAATAGCCCATTTCGTTGCAGGACCACTTGTTCGACCGAAATTCAACTAGATTCACACGCTCAAATATGATTAGTAGCTTTTGAAATTGATATTATTGTCAACATTTTCAAAATAAATTTGCTCACGATGATACGCAGATGCATACCTTTTTTCCTTTTGTTGTACTCTCCAATAAATAGCACTCCCTTCATTGTTTCCTTCTTTCTGCATGGTCCACACATGGCTGAGTAAGCCCAACTTTCTTCTCATTTGGAAAACCGACTCATGGAGACTTCTTTACAGCCTTTTCTTATGCATCCTTTCCTTTTGCCTTATTCTTTAATCCCCCGCATTTTGCCAATTTCATTTAGAGCTCTTACCATGTCCAGATCGTTCCATTAAGAAAGCAAAATGGCAAAAAAAAAACAAAGATATAAGTATTCATTTTGGAATAAAGTTTTAAAGATAATTTACTGTTTTTCGCGATCATGATATTTCAAAGAGACTGAATTCCACATTTTTTTCTCATTTTTCTGCAAAAAAATCATAGTATGAAACATAGGTGAACATCCATTTGTCAGGCTCTACGACAACCTCCGAAAAGTTAACAATGCAGACGACAATGGGAGGAGGCGAGAGAGAGAGAGGCGCGGAGGAGCCAGAAGACAGGCGCGGACGGCGTCAGCAGCGGCGGCGAGAAGAACAACTTTCTTCGGGGTCGGAGAACGGTGAAAATGAAATGGGAAATGGAGGAAAAGCAAAGATTTTTTTGCACTTTCGGCTAAGAAAGCAGCCAAACAAGGAGGAGATTACGAGTAGTACTCACAAAATGCTAAATTGCGTATCTAATTCACTGAGAAAAAATTATTAAAAATTTCCAAATTATGCATTCTAGCTACATATATTCTTTGGTGCCTGCAGTTTTTCGTAAGATATTTTATTATGCTGATTCAAATAACCCATTTCGTTGCAGGAGCACTTGTTCGACCGGCTGTTCTTCTTAACCATGTTTCAACTTCATCAGAAATTGATTCCTTAATCATGTGCCTTGAAGGTTTTCACTTATCCTTCTAACAATTTCGCAACAAGTACTCGTATTCTCGTCTGAAAAGTGCAAGAGAAATCGTCGCACCTTTTTGACCAGAGAGCATGTGATTTAGAGAGACGTCAACTAGATTTACATGCTCCATAATGATTGGAAGCTTTATATTGCTATTATTGTGAAATTTTTAAAGTTAATTTTGCTCGTAACGATACGTAAATGCGCACTTTTTTATACTTTTGTTGTACTATCCCACTCTCTTCCCTCAAACGGTTCGTTTGTTTCCTGCTTTCTACATGGTCCACACCAACTTCCTTCTTCGTCACAAAACCGACTCAAGGAGACTTCTTTCATGTCTTTTCTTATGCATCCTTTCCTTTTGCCCTATTTTTTATTCCCCGACCCTTTGTCAACAAGTAGCGTTTCTCCTAGAGCTCTTACAATGTCCAGTTCGTTCCATTAAGAAACCAAAATGGAAAAAAAAATACTGGAAGTAGCCTACTCATAATTTTACTATTTTTTTTTTGGAAATTAGTTATTCTGGAATAAAGTTTTAAACATAATTTACTGCTTTTGCGCGAGTGTAAGGTGACATGATATTGCAAAGGGATTGAATTCCATATTTTTATCGCATTTTTCTGCAAATAAACAAATGTCATAGTGTGAAACGTAGATGAACATTCATTCGTCGAGCTCTACGACAACCAACGAATCGGCCAACAAAGCCGAAGACGATGGGGGCGGAGCCGTGGAGGAGCCAGAAGAAGGGCACGGGCGGCGGCGAGCAGAGCGAACTTCTTCGGGTCCGGAAAACAGAAAAAAATGAAGTGGGAAGTTGAGGAACAGCCGGCTTTTATACCATTTCTTTCCTGCTATTTCGGATTCGAAATTAGCACAACAAGGAGATTACAAGCAGTTCTCACAAAATGCTAAATTGCATATATAATTCACAAAGAAAAATGTTTATGAAAATATGTTTTCAAGCTATATTCATAGGTGCCAAATTTGTTTCCTATTATAGTTCATAATGCTGATGCAAATAGCCCATTTCGTTGCAGGACCACTTGTTCGACCGAAATTCAACTAGATTCACACGCTCAAATATGATTAGTAGCTTTTGAAATTGATATTATTGTCAACATTTTCAAAATAAATTTGCTCACGATGATACGCAGATGCATACCTTTTTTCCCTTTGTTGTACTCTCCAATAAATAGCACTCCCTTCATTGTTTCCTTCTTTCTGCATGGTCCACACATGGCTGAGTAAGCTCAACTTTCTTCTCATTTGGAAAACCGACTCATGGAGACTTCTTTAAAGCCTTTTCTTATGTATCCTTTCCTTTTGCCTTATTCTTTAATCCCCCGCATTTTGCCAATTTCATTTAGAGCTCTTACAATGTCCAGATCGTTCCATTAAGAAAGCAAAATGGCAAAAAAAACAAAGATATAAGTATTCATTCTGGAATAAAGTTTTAAAGATAATTTACTGTTTTTTTCGATCAAGTGTAAGGTGACATGATATTGCAAAGAGACTGAATTCCATATTTATATTTCATTTTTCTGCAAACAAAAAAGTTTCATTGTACACAACGAAATTGAACATCCATTCTTCAAGCTCTACGACAACCACCGAATAGTTAACAATGCAGACGACAAAGGGAGGTGGCGAGAGAGAGACGTGGAGGAGCGAGATGGGCGCGGCAGTGGCGGGGGCGAGCAGAGCGAACCACCCTCGATGCCGGGAAACGGAGAAAATGACAAGGGAAATGAAGGAACAGCCGGCTTTTATACGAATTCTTTCCTAAAGCTTCGGACTCGAAATTAGCAAACAAGGAGATTACAACAAAATGCTAAATTGCATATACATATGTACATATTATTCACAAAGTAAAATATTTAAAATTTAGAAATTATGTATTCTAGATAGTATATTCCTTTCTTGCAAAAAAAAATGTCCTAATATATTGTACGTATTATGCTGATGCAAATAGCCCATTTCGCTGTAGGAACACTTGTTCGAAAGCTGGTTTTTGTCATTTTTCAAAATTTCCTCACACGGAGTTATCTATTAATGATGCCCTAATCATGTTGTCACGTATCCTTCTCACCATTTCATCATTAATCATGTGTAATATGTACACAGAGTACATATTACACATGATTAATGACGAAATTATCGACGGCAATATTAACAGGAGCGGTAATGTAAATAAAGTAATTTTATATTAAAATTAGATCATTTAATTTATTTTAAATTTTCCAGCGAGCGCAACCAAGCCGCGTACATTGCGGTGGCCGCGGTGGTCGTGGTGATGCCTGGGGTCGCCAATGCGTACGCAATCTACTCAGCGTGGCAGACCAAGAAGCTGATTGCCATCCGCGATCAGAAGCTTTTGGCGGAGAAGCGCGAGCGCGAGGAGGCGGCGAAGCCGAACCAGTTCCGCATCATGTCCAAGGACGTCAGCTTTGCCGGAAAGCTCAAGATGCAGGGGCATATTCGCAAGAGCGAAATGGTTATTTTTACTTTTTTTATTATCTTAATATTTACTTTACAGAAAGAAGGACTCGTTGTTAATGCGGCGGGAAATTAAATTAAGAAAATTTAATTCCTACAGTAACCCATTTCGTTGCAGGTCCACTTGCTCGATCGCGAGGGCGCCGCAGACGAGAAGACGCAGACCATCGACGAGCTCAAGATGAACCCGAAGCTCAACGTCGTCTTCGAGGTCGGCAAGGGCATCGAGAGCTATGAGGTACGGGCAGTTGGCAGAACTTTTAAAATAATTTAAATTTTTTAATACAAAATTATAAATTGTTATTATATCATAATAATAATATTATTATTTTTTATTAATATTATTATTTTTATTCTTAAAATGAAATCTTGCAGTCCACGATCGAGGATACTACCGGCACGTGCAACCAGTCGGAATTTCTGAAGGACGTCGACCTCGAAGCCGCGATCAAGGCGAGTTTCGTTACTTTTTTAATCATGAGATTAAAAAAGTTTTGGAAATTATAACAAATAAAGCAAAAATCCGACTAGAATTATTATTTAGAGCAAACGTTTTTTTTAATTATAATAATTAGTCTTTCATTGATTTTCAAACCCCGCCACCGAAGTCGTCCAAGAAGACCGGCTAATCTTCCGAAATCGCATCAAAATCCCTCATCCTCCCCTTCTGTCCTCTGCCCACTTTCCCTCAAATAGATAAAAGAGGGTTCATTTTGAGAGAAGTGAGTTTCAAAGGTAGAGATAGAAGGGGACCAACAAAAATGCATCAATTAACTACATAAGCATTCACAAGGAAGAAGGCTTCATGTATGAATGTGCAAAATAAGGCTTAAATAAATAAATTCTAGCGATACAAGGACGATTATTCTTTGACGAAAACTTTTTGCTTTCTTATAAGATTCTATCAATGTAAAAAATAACATTCTAACATTCACTTGCTACATTATAAACCGACCACAGATGGGATTCTTGTCCGGATATTGGCGATCAATGCGAGAGCTGAAACTTAGGAAAAATTGGCTACATCATCTCTAACAAAAAACATCTTATATATATGTATCTTGTTGCAATTTTATGGATTTTCTCTAAACGGTAGTTATTTCTTATATTAGTATAATTTATATAATGAGAGTCCTGGTAGTAACGCTAAGTAAGTAAGTATATCAAAGAGACCGACAATTTATATATAAAGGAAAAAAACAAAACCACGTAAAGCTGATATGTAAGAATGGATGGAGCGATGTCGAAACCGCTTGTTGTATTCAGTGATGCCACGTTCGATGTCACCGGCCTGCAAAGGAAGAGAGAGAGAGAGAGAGAGAGAGAGAGAGAGAGACGAAAGAGTGAGAGAGGAGAGGGAGAAACACAGAGAGAATGAGAGAGAGAGAGAAAGAGAGAGAAAGAGAGATTGAGAGAGAGAGAGAGAGAGAAAGAGCAGAGAGAGAGGGAGAAATAGAAAGAGAGGGAGAGAGCAGAGAGAGAGAGAGAGAGAACGGAGAGGATGGAGAGAAAAGTGTGAGAGAGAAGAGAGAATGAGAGAGAAGGAGAAAATTTGAGAGAAAACCAGCCTTCTGCTTGACTCCCTTATGTACAGTGAAGACATGCGACGCGACGGCGAACGTGTAGCCGGCGCGGCAGAGTTCATAAATCTCAATTTAAAAATAAACGATTCCAGCAAAAACTTATTGCTCCTTTTTTTACAGAATTCATCCGCATTATATCGATGTAGTAAAGCAGAGAGAAATCTATTCATCGGAAATGCGCGCGAAATTTGAATGAGAATATTTTTGAATCTCTTCAAACTGACGAGCGCCTGCTGATCGCCGTGCCTGGTCGGGATGTCCTCGTCACTGAGGGGCGCGTCCGCAGGCAGGATCACCTGAGGTTCCCAGGCTGGGCTCCTTAAAATAAGTTTTTTTGAACTTTTTAAAAATTTCGCGCCAAAATCATGACTTATAGGCCGTCGCCAGAATTGCCGCCGGCACTGTGCTTGTCGACAGCCTGAACCAGGTCGGCAAGGCCGGAATCGTGTGGCCGGCCGGGAATACGGAGTGGTGGAATTCGAAGATTCTATAGAAAAGAGAGAGTGAGAGAGAGGGAGAGAAGAGAGGGAGGGAGGGAGGGAGAGAGAGTCTGAGTGAGAGAGGAAGAGAGAGAGAGCGAAAGAGAGAGAGAGAGAGAGAGCGAGAGAGAGAGAGAGAGAGGAAGGCGGGTGATAGAGAGAAAACGGCAGACGTAGAAGAAAAGACGGTCAGTGTTCTCACTTCCTCTCATCGTAGCTCTTCTTCAGCTCGTCAACAGTTCGTGGAACGGGTACGCCATCTTCACATTCGAAGCGTCTAAGTGATTGAGATCTATTTAGCCCCTCCCATATCGTGTGATAATTTCCGTTAAGCCCCACCCACATCCTGTCAGACTCCTTTCTAAGCCCCGCATACATCCTGTTAGAATCCTTTCTGAGCCCCTCCCACATCAAGTCAGAATCCTTTCTAAGCCCCGCCCACATCCTGACAGAATCCCTGCTAGCCCCGCCCACATCCTGTCAGAATCCTTTCTAAGCCCCGCCCACATCCTGTTAGAATCCTTTCTAAGCCCCGCCCACATCCTGTCAGAATCCTTTCTAAGCCCCGCCCACATCCTGACAGAATCCTTTCTAAGTACCGCCCACATCCTGTCAGAATCCCTTCTAGCCCCTCTCGCACAATTGAGAATCCCTGCTAAGCACCGCCCGCATCCTGTCAGAATCCGTTCTATGCCCCGCCCACATCCTGTCAGAATCCTTTCTAAGCCCCGCCCACATCCTGTTAGAATCCATGCTATGCCCCACCCACTTGTCTACCGTATCGCGATTAGCCGTTTTGGGTCTTCCTTGATGGCAGCGTTTACGACGGCGGTCACCGACTCGGTGAAGTTGGCAGAGAACTCCATCTCAATGTCGATAACCAGCTGATATGGCGATGGTGATCCTGGAGAGAGGGAGTAAGAGAGTGAGAGTAAGTGGGAGAGAAAGAGAAAAGAGGATGAGAGTGGGAATGAGAGAGAGAGAGTGAGCGGAAGACAGATAGGGTTAAACTGGGAGAGAGTTAGAGAGAGTGAGTGGGAGATAGAGAGAGAGAGAGAGAGAGAGAGAGAGAGAGAGTGGGAGCGGGAGGGAGAGGAAAATAGTAGTAGCTGACCTTGCCGCGCCACATTCCTCATAATATTAATCGGATAATCGCTGAGAAGTCGATGGCCTTCTTTTATGGTCTTCTCCACTAAAAATACTCATTGTTTCACTGCACGAAGATAAATATGGCTTGCGTCGAAAAAGCTGCTCTTCTAGGTTTTTTAAAGGAGTTCTAAAAAATCATCTGCGAAAATTTGTATTGTACAATTTCACATTTGTGATATGTAAATGTGCATAATTATGTACGTACAATTGGAAGAGAGAGAGAAAAGAGTAATAATTAATAAGGAATATTCCTTGCCGTTCTGTTCGCTGCCAGCGTCGCAAATCTGCGGAATCTCCAGCGGAGGCAGGGGCCGGCATTTGCGCTCAAATGCCGGCCCCTGCCTCCGCGTTTTCATTGTACAAAGTTCGATGACAAATCAACAGAAGTCTCGGGGGATCAGCATCCCTTAACCCCGATTCCCTTTCAATTATAATCATTATCATTATTATCCCCATTATATTTTTATCCTGCTTCACAAAAAAATCACAGTAAACTGTTGTCACATCATTAAATTTGATGTGTGAATAAATGAATAAATAAAGAGGATTCCATGCATAGTATAAACTATCCGTTTTGTTCGCTGCCCGCGTCGCAGATTTGCGGAATCTCCAGCGGAGGCAGTGGCCGGCATTTGCGCTCAAATGCCAGCCCCTGCCTCCGCTGGAGACGAAATGAAGCGAGACGCGTTCGCTGAACGGCCGCTGGCAACTGAAAGTAAAATAATCAGAGGAAAAACATACATACATATATTGAAGTATGTATACATACTTCGTGACAAAACAGGTGGTTTTACCATTCTAAACATCTCCAAAAGGATATGTAGCTTATTGCAAGGAACACTGTTACGTTTTAGAATTTCACCCGCCAATAAGGAAAGTAAAGAAATGTTTCGTTTACAGATCCTGACAGGTAATTAAATAAAAATGCTGATTTAAAAAAAGTTAATTAACAGCTGACTAATGAGCGTTGACAAGACGCGGAATGACATTTACAAGACCGGCGTCAACGAATAGCGCCACTGAGATTGGCCCGTTCCAGGTGTCCACCTTAAAGGAGCCAAAAACTAAAGTTTGAATTCGCGCCCTTTTGCCTGACATAAGGGAGGGAGAGCATGTGATTTAGAGAGAGCGCGACTACAATGGTCACGAAAATTCACATAGAAAAATTAAGTATAAAGAAAGAAGAAATTATAAAGAAAGAAGAAAGAAAAATGACCAATCGATAAATATGTCGTGAAAAGTCGAGAGTGCTATGCGTGGCGAGTGTAATCGGTTTGAGAGTGCCATTGGAGAAGCTTAAATTTAACTATAAATTAGTAATAAAAAAATACAAAATCACTATTTAAGTCATTTTTACACAACGTTTTGAGAACTATTTCTTCCACATACATACCAATTAGCTTTACGTCGACATTTTAGCTGCAGAAGAGCGGTTTATAACTAAAAATTAATAAATTTAATAAAATTGTTCTAACTTTTTGGTTGCCTTCAATAGATTGAACGCGATACAAAAGCGTCCGCGATCTACCAAAGTGTAGTTGGTCCATAGTTGGTCCACGCCGTGTTCGTCCTAGCAAAAGGGCCTTTACTTCGTGCGAGACGAGATGACGCCCTGGAAAGATGCTTGTAGATTGATGAATGAGAGCTTAAATTTCTTTTATTAATTGCTTTTGCATTTCTTGATATTCGAGGAATAATAAGGAAAATAGAATGCAACAGTCAATAAATACGCGTCTCTTCTCGCTTGTACACTTCGCTGCGTTCCCAGGCGACCGGACTCCGCGCAGTCAGAGCACCCCGTGTAAACACAACTATTATAATTGTCATAGAGATCCATTGGCAGAACTAGCTCGGCGTCTTTATTTAACCCGCTTCTTTTGACAGACACTATTGCCATATCATGGAACAAAAGATATAAGTCTTCGCAATAAATAGTAAATCGCAAAAAAATAGGAACGCGCGCACAAAACGCGCGCACCTCTCGGCGACAATACGCTGAAGCATCAGAACAGCCAGCAGAGTCGAGAGGACGGAGAAGAGCACGAGCGCGATGCCGCGCACTATTCGGTCGGCTTTTCGCTTCTGCATTCGCGTCAGAGGACGGCGTGGTCTGATCGTGAGGGAATTTAGGTCATTAAATAAATTTTAATTATTGAGTGATAGAAGTATTCAATAGCTGATGTTAAAAAAATGTAGTTAGCTAGCAAATCATCTCTTATTTAATTTTTTTTTAATTACAGTTGAATTATAAAGAAGAAAATATTTTTAAATTTATATACCGTATTTTCTCCATTACTGCCCCCGGGGGCACTATTTTTCAATGCCCTTGCGAGACGGGGGCACAATTAGAGGGGGGCGGGGGGTTCTAATAGGGGAGGGGCACTAATAGAGAAAATACGGTATGTACATACATATATATTTTGCTAACACTGGCCAAGGTGACTTCATTCATGCTCGGCGAAAAGTAATAAAGTCGTTCGTTGAAATCATTCGAGGGAAAAGGCTTCTGAATCTATAAACTTTAACAACTTTACTTTTATAAAAAAGGGCTCATTCGAAATGAAGGCTCGAAAAGCGCATGAGAGGTTAAACAATGGAAAGGGTTTTTGCCACGTTTCTTTTGCGCACTAATTCCCAAAAATACGCTCCGGATTTAGATGGAACCGAGAGCAGCGAACATACGAACAATTGTTTGTTTGGCTAAGAGAAAGGGAGAGGCAGAGAAAGAGAAAGAGATAGAGAGAGAGAGAGGGAGAGAGAGAAGAGAGAAGCGCATTATTCATAAATAGAGTGAGACTTAGAGATACAAACAGGGAGATATACAGAGAGAAACAGAGAGAGAGAGAGCTCTGTAGATTGAGAGAGATAGAGATGAGAAGGCAAAGATATGAAATGGGAAACGAAGCATTAATGGATACGAACGGAGAGAGTGAGCCAATTTAACTGTCACGCGTGGTATTATCTTTATCCTGCGGATGAAACCGATGTTTGAATTTTTTATCTCTATCTAAGCGCACTGCCTCTCTCCCCTCTCTCTCTCTCTCTCGCCTGTATTCTCACTCTCTCACTCTCCTTCTCTATCTCTCTCTGTCTCTCTCTCTCGCCTGTATTCTCACTCTCCTTCTCTATCTCTCTCTGTCTCTCTCTCTCTCTCTCTCTCTTTCTCCTACCCCTCTTTTTCTCAGGCTAAATCTCAGAACTCGTCCACTTTTTCTCGCGTGACGTCATTCATGGCTGCTCTTCGCCTCCCTTATTATGAATAACTGGGAGGTTTATTTATATTTTATTATTGATTAATTCATATAACGATATAATAATATGTCAATACAGAGAGTAAGCTATGCAATAATGGATAGTAGAAAATGAATGGAAAAAGAGGAGAAGGTGACTGGAGTAAATAATGCAAACAATATGTTGGAGTGGTCAATATTTGCCAGCTTATGTAAATCAAAAGTTGCAAGATTGCTATTGTTACATCACATAGCACGTTTTTCATGTTGCATAACAGGCCCCACATGGAGAGGCAGTGAAAACTTAGTATGCAGACAAATACTTAATGTTGTAGAGCGAGACAAGAGAGTTTGGGTTGGGCTGGGATTAAAGTGAAGAGCAACTGTGTGGCTGTTCATAATTGAGTAGCATGTACGAACGACAAATTTTGTGTCTTTCAGAGAACAATTGGTCTCGTTTTAATTTTTTATTAAATAGGACATTTCTTCTATGGTTGGAATTTTTTACATTTACTTTTTTCGCGTGCTACTCTTAAATATCGCCAAAGAAAAAAAACAGTGTACAATCTGTGATCGGATCAATCTATAACTTTCAACTGTACAAATGTCGCAAAACAAATAGTTACCGACAACTGATTTATGCATTTTAATGTAGCATATACGTGGCATGTACACATGAAAAAAAAACGTTTGAAAACTTGCAGCGTTAAAGCTAACATAAGAACTTGAATATGTAATAGCAACAATTACGTAAGCAAATACCGATTGAAAATTTTGCAATTCTTTATCTATTGTACATGCACCGAGAAGAGACTTATGTATGGACACTATAAATGAAATACACAAACTACATGCAATTACAGTAGAATGTGTGGGAGAGGAATGCAGCAGAAAACAAAACAGGAAAAGTGAAATCCGTGCGATATGCGACGGTTTTTTTCTTCTTCTATTGTTGATATCTCTTCGTTAAATTACAACTTTTTTCTTGCCTTGTTATGCTGTTCGCGCCATCGGGAAGACTCAAAGTCTTACGCGATCTCTCTCTTTCTCTCTTTCTCTCTTTCTCTCTTTCTCTCTCTATCTCTAGCTAGAGTCAGCATGGCCATGAACAACAACATACATACCTTAAGAGAGCCTCTCTGTAAGGATCGAGGAGCGCCTGCCCCGAGAAATTTTTGTTTAGTATAGCGTTGTAAACTTTATGAGGGATGGATCCCTTGTTCATAACGAAGTCTACGCGGTCAGAAAGTTTAGAAAATTTTTTTTCACTTTGATATAAGTCGTAATGTTCATAAATTTTGGATGACCATATCTAACGTTATACTTAATATTTCTCAATATTCTTTTCAATGTTCGATTCCTTGTCGAAAACTACACAAAAAAGTCACAGATGACCATTTTCGAAAAATTAAAATTTTTATGACTTTTGGTCAATTGAATTTTTTGAAAACTGGTTTTCAAGCAATAACTTTTTTGTTTGGTATGCATTTCAAAAAACGGAATCATCCATTAGAAAGAGCAGGAAAAATACACCTAATATGTCTCTACGACAAAAAATCTCGGATACCTTTTTTGGGTATCTGCATTTGAATATGGGTTTCTGAGCAAATTCTGGCTTTGGCTGTAAACCATAATTTCTTTCACAGTTCATCAATTTTAAAACGGAATAGTCCAATCGATGTAATTTTTTATCCTCTTTAAAATGGTATATACTTTCTATGCAAAAGAAATTAGTCTAAGGCCTAAAATTGACTTTTTGTGTTTTTGGCCAAATTCTGGTGTTAAAATACTCATTCTTTGGATTATTAATGGGTCATATAGGCCGAATTACAACATAATATTTATTCTATAAGAAAGAGTGGTTAAAACTGAGTCGGATACAGCTTTTTAATCAAAATCTGAGGATACTTTTTTTTGGGAATATGTATTTGAATGTTGACTGTTGAAGGCGATATTGCTGAATATTATTTGGCAATAATTTCAAATTAGTTCTTTTGAAACATCTAGCACCCAATAATGGGTATTCCATGATTCTTTGAAGTTCTTTCATGATATAACACTCAAAAGTACTCTAAAAGTCAAGAAATTTCATTTTTACGAGCTTAGAAGGCGAAATAATTGTATGAAAACTCCTTCGAAGCCAACTATCAGGTCATTTGTGAATCGGATTACCAAAAAGGTCATAACCGTTCGAAAGAGCAGAGACTTTTACATAATATATCCTTCGATGAAAATGCAAAAAAAAGAACATTTTTCAGAAATTTTGAAATATCGAAAAAAAATCGGCGACAGGATTCGAATACTTTTGCCAGAAGAATGAAACACAATATGCAGAAAAATTTCATTTCGATCGAGCGTACCATGGATGGTACACAAAAGTAGAAAATGAACGTCAAATTTATGTTTCTCGTCTCAAACAACCTAATGGTACAGTTTTCAGAACATAAGTTTCATTGGTACCAGCTTTCGCAGAACAGCTCAAAATAGTGGAATCCTGTCGCCGATTTTTTTCGAAATTTCAAGATTTCTTAAAAATGTACAGGTTTTGCATTTTCATCGAAGGATATATTATGTAAAAGTCTCTGCTCTTTCGATTGGTTATGACCTTTTTGGTAATCCGATTCACAAATGACCTGATATTTGGCTTCGAAGGAGTTTTCATACAATTATTTCGCCTTCTAAGCTCGTAAAAATGAAATTTCTTGACTTTTAGAGTACTTTTGAGTGTTATATCATGAAAGAACTTCAAAGAATCCTGGATTACCCATTATTGGGTGCTAGATGTTTCAAAAGAACTAATTTGAAATAATTGCCAAATAATATTCAGCAATTTCGCCTTCAACAGTCAACATTCAAATACATATTCCCAAAAAAAAGTATCCTCAGATTTTGATTAAAAAGCTGTATCCGACTCAGTTTTAACCGCTCTTTCTTATAGAATAAATATTATGTTGTAATTCGGTCTATATGACCCATTAATAATCCAAAGAATGAGTATTTTAACACCAGAATTTGGCCAAAAACACAAAAAGTCAATTTTAGGCCTTTAGACTAATTTCTTTTGCATTGAAAGTATATACCATTTTAAAGAGGATAAAAAATTACATCGAATGGACTATTCCGTTTTAAAATTGATGAACTTTGAAAGAAATTATGGTTTACAGCCAAAGCCAGAATTTGCTCAGAAACCCATATTCAAATGCAGATACCCAAAAAAGGTATCCGAGAATTTTCGTCGTAGAGACATATTAGGTGTATTTTTTCCTGCTCTTCCTTATGGATGATTCCGTTTTTTGAAATGCATACCAAACAAAAAAGTTATTGCTTGAAAACCAGTTTTCAAAAAATTCAATTGACCAAAAGTCATAAAAATTTTAAATTTTCGAAAATGGTCATCTGGGACTTTTTTGTGTAGTTTTCGACAAGGAATCGAACATTGAAAAGAATATTGAGAAATATTAAGTATAACGTTAGATATGGTCATCCAAAATTTATGAACATTACGACTTATATCAAAGTGAAAAAAAATTTTCTAAACTTTCTGACCGCGTAGACTTCGTTATGAACAAGGGATACATCCCTCATAAAGTTTTCAAAGTAAAAGAAAACAAAAATTCCTTAGGGCAGGAGCCTATACAAGCCTCCTTGAGTCTTACAGAGAGGCTCTCTTAACTTGTTAACTATTTTTAACCAAGATACATAGTTGTGAAAATATACAACAATTTGATAGATTATGAAAGATCTGTTCACTGTATGTGCAAAAGTTCGGTAGTATTTATCTTATTTATATAAATCCAATTATTTTGAGGAGTCCATATTCAGTTGTCACAAGCGTTCTATATCTCAACAGTTTTCGCAAATCATTATATGCGTCAAACGCATCTGAACAATCACACCGAAGAATGAGTTACCCTCTGTACATCTTAATCAATCATAATCATCTCTCATCCATGTGAACCTTCATGCAAACCAAAGTCATGCTGAACGGTAATGAAATATTCGCCGTAAAGCGACCCGGAAGTCATGCGGCTGATAAATGAGTTTGATTGAAAAAATAACTTCTTCCGCCTACCAAGTTCCTAACTTACATAATTTCACTACAGTCAGTCAGCATGTGATTCGTGGTATATGTATGTTTTATTCTTTTTCTTGTCAAAGTATTCCCTTAAATATTTATTTCTTCACTTGTATGTAGTTTGTGCATGTTTATCATAATTAACTATGTCTCAGCTGGAATACAAGTTACTATAACATGAACGTGGATGACGAGAAGAACTCTTCTGCTCTTGCGCCAGCACTAATTCTCTTTACGGTATGCCTTGGTCAAGTTGGCCAAACACTCAATGTTAATCCTTGTGAAATCTAACAAAACAAAAGCAATCGTATTTTCTTGCGTCAATGACTTGCGAAAGTGGCTCAAGCTTTTGGAAGAATAAAAAGGATTTTCATAACGACTCTATTTTTTGGGATGACTACTAAACTAATTATTACCTAGTGATGCTGAACAATTGAGGAGATGATGTGTAAGAATCGAAAGTTCGCCTAGGTGGGACTTTTCGGGTTCCTTGCAAATATCGCCGCCACCTGGTACTCGACCAGAATGCACAGCTTCTTTGGTCATCTCTGCTTCTCCTTCTCCATCTGCAACATCGTCGGATCCGCCAACGCTGCCTTCTATCAAGCGCCACTTCTTTTTATGTCAGAAAATTAAGTTTAAAAATAGTTTTTTTTCTGTAAAAAAAGGACAACTACAGCTATTATCGACAATTTTTCTTCTTATAGACAAGACGCCTCTTTCTTCAGCGAACGACTACGCAAAGCCATCACACATGTTTGTTTTTCATACGCTTTACTTGATCAGCGAAAAATAAATTAAGATTCTGGGCTTACTTCTAATTACCCAAAGTTCTAATACACTAGTAGTGCCCATAAGTCTTACATTAGGCACATGGTCATGGGAGGTGTGGCTCAGTGGTAGGGCAGCCCGACTCACGAGTGTATGGCCCCGGGTTCGAACCCCGGGTGCCTCCGATGATAACGTCTTCTTTTCCAAATAGACGGAATTCATCTTCTTGTACGCCTGCGTCTACACCCACTTTGCGATTGCCATCAACCGCCTCGTGTGCATCGCGCGCATTTCGAAGAAGACGCCGCCCTTCAATGCGCGTCGAAGTCTCCTCGTCGTCGCATCGATCTACCCACTCGCCATTCTTCACACTCTTCCGTGGTTCTGGCGTCAGTTCAATGGGGACTCACTGCAATAAGTGACCATTGATTCTGTTTTGAAAATACATAATCACAACAAAGCAGTTCACAACATTTTTAGACAAGGAATGCTACTTGATGTTCGAGCCGAAACAATGGAATTACTCTTTCGAGGACAACTGGTGCTCTCATCTCATTTTGTTAGTTTTGGTGACTTGTGACGATGAAAAAGAAAACCTTAAGAATAAACGTCCTCTGTGAATCTTGACATTTAGTGGAATACTCGATTTATTCTTTCGTCTAACAGTCGGCGTCTTAGAAGTGCTTCTTGATGCGTGCACTCTGTTCTTGTTGGTGCGACGGCAGGGAAAGGTATGTAGTATAACCTATTATATGGAACTCTTTAAACTTAAAAGTGTTACTTGTTGATCTTGAAGACGAGCTTTTTATGCCACAACTAAAGTATCACATCACAATTAAAGTACTACTATCAGGTGCAAAATGTGCAACATGGCGTCGAGCAAAGGCGACAACGAAAGATAGAGATCAAGTTCTTTCTGCAGGTGTTCAACAACTAAGCGATTTGATAGAACACAAAGATTGATAGAGAAGTTTTGACCAAATTAATTTACCTATTCGATAGTATGATGCATTTCGTCACTATAAATAAGGCAAGAAGGCGAGAATTCAAAATTGAAATCTCTTTTTGTTGGCTCCTTTAAGAGCGCCGCACAGCATGCAGTGTACTTTTCGGCACTTGTCACGATCCACTCCCTCGCGATCACGAACATTGCCACAACGTCTAAATGGGCCACTTTCGGCACAGATCTCATGGCGAGTACGGCGTGCAGCCTGCTGGATGGGTTCATTCCTATCTTTTCAACTACTAAAAATAAGAATAAATCACATTCAGAAAAAAGAAATAAAACTATTTTTTTCTGATCTTTAAAGCCTATGCTTTACTATAAGAAAAACTTAATTCAAATTCACCGCCCTTACACTCGTAATTTGCAGCTTGATCTTCATCGCTTTCCAAGCGCGCTTATCGAGAGCATAAAGTCGTGTTTTTCCCCACTTCGTCGTGCAAAGTTCTTTGAGCCAGTCTGTTATTATTTTTTTGAAAAGAACAAAAAAAAACTTTTATTCTTTTAGACTTTCATGATTCGTCTGTTAACATTCTTAAAATAAAAATGTTTCCAAATTCTCTACCAATAAGAGCGAACCACTTTCTTCGGGGCCGGAGAATAGAGAAAATTAAGTGGGAAGTGGTGGAACAGGCGGCTTTTATACGAATTCTTTCCTACAGTTTCGGACTCGAAATTAGCCAAACAAGGAGATTACAAGCAGTTCTCACAGAATGCTAAATTGCATATATAATTCACAGAGAAAAATATTTAAAAATTTAGAAATTATGTATTCTAGCTATATTCATAGATGATTTCGACACGAATACTCCTTGATTTGATTGCGAACATTTCTGAGTAGTTAGAAAACATATTCTTTCAACTTGAGGAACAGTTTTGATTCATTAAAATAAAAGAAACCCTTGTTTCCCTTGCTTTCCGGGGATCAGAAGGGATCTTTTCTTAGAATTAGCGCTCTTCATGCGAAGATTAACGCTGTCAATTTGGCTTCCGGCCCGAGCATGCTATAAGCCTAGACATGCTAGAAGAGTAGCATGGAATACAAGTATAAAAATCACAAAGAGCATCAAGAATTCTCAATTTTTGTCTAGATAGTTGGCGAATTCTTATTGTTAGTGCTCGTAGTGATTTCTCTTGTCTTATTTGAGTTTTTTTTATGTGATGCGAGTCCAAGTCAAGAAAGCGGCACGTGAGCTAGCGGAAACCCTTCTGTGTAATAAGTGTATTAAAAACACGATATTTTTGTCAAGCCTGGGAAGTCAATTGACCTATTGTACCTTTTCCTCATATAAAAGCCCCTCAAAAACACATTCTTCGCAGATGAGCACATCACCGACTGCCGCGCGTAGCAAGTGCGGTGGAGGAGCAGATATGTATAAACCTGAATAATTTGATTTTTTTTCTTTCAAGCCCCGCCCCCTCCCCCGCAGGCAAAAGGGCGCGAATTCAAATGCGAGTTTTGTGCGCTTTTAGTCAACTCTTATATGACGCTACTGCAGTTGAATAACTGGGCGGTCGCGGACCGCCGGTCACCTTTGCTGAAGACGTGGGGAAGAGAGCGTAAGCAGCGTATGGAGGTGTCTAGACAGATTTCTTCCTCTCTTTCTCACTATCTCTCTCTCTTTCTCGCTGTAAAACAATGGATAAAACAGAATGGTTGTCGCTTGTACTGGGATTCCAAGTCGGCATTTCTTTAAATTCCGAACAAGGGCATAAGCAGTGATTGAAAAAAAAATCATTCCGGACTCACCAACGTAAATATAGGAACTCTTCACTGGCTCACAATCACTGTGTTTGTGGTAGTTGAACTGGTCGAGGTCGTTGTTGGGCTACCGTTTAGTTCAGTGTGAATAAAACTAAATGACGGAAAATTGTTGAATGAAAATTATTCGAAAATTAATTTTACATTACTAATGCAGAGACGTTTTTTCATTGTATTCTAAAAAAAAAGGGTCAAGAATGGCTGTGAATGTCTGTAACGGCCTCGTCTACAGAACGACAGCGTTCTGCGGAACACGTTCCAAGGGCTGCAAGTTCAACATTAGCAATTAACCCAACTCAACGTCCAACAAAATTTGCTTACATTGGAGAAAGCCGGATGTAAAGCGAATCCGCCGGAAATTTACAACGAAAAGCACACAGTTAATTTAAGCACGTCATTTTATTTTTCTAGTAAAATAAGCTTTTATAAAAGTTTAGCCAAATGTCTAAAATTAAAGTAAAGACAAAAAACCTTTCGTTTTCTCAGATGATTGTGCTTCTAATGGTAAGCGGCATATATCTGCTGTATAATAAATAGGCTTGCTTTTTAAAATGAAAGTACACAAACCTCAAATTATGGTTTTAAAATTTAAGTAAAAAAATTTCATCGTTACCAAACAAGGAAATGGCTTGCACGGACGATTTTCACTTGAGTCAGATGTAAAGGGAACAGTAATGAAAACCAAGACGGAAAAGGTAATGGGCCAACATGTGATAAATAAATAAATAAATAACTACCCCAGATCTGGGCGTGTTGTGTATGCTTCCAGCCCAAAATTTCAGGGTAATAAATTAATTTAATTAAATAGTCAGCCTTTTTTAATCCCCAGAATGCAGGAAAAACAATCGCTTATTGTTAGATATAGTTCACTTCTCCTCATGTCTTGCCAAAGTACATCGGATTATGCAAAAAACCAGTTAATTGAGTTTTCAAATAAAGGAGAAATGAGCATCAAAATGCAAATTATCTCTCCGAAACAATAGCACCCGGGAAGTATTGCTCCGAAACTCATCATTTACGCGAGTTGCTTGGCTGGCGAGTGGTCGCCTCTTCCATCAGCTCTCGTTAGTTCTTTGCCTTTCCTGCTCTGCCCTCTCTCTCTCCTTCCTCTTTTCTCGTCTTCCTCCCCAGGATGGCGACCTCTCGTGCTGCATTCTCGCTGGCATTTTGCCTCTTCGTGCTGGCGCTTCTTCGTTTGACTTCCGCCGGCGATTGCAAATCACCCGGATTGAAGGATCAAGTAATTCGTTTCTTCAAATGTTCCAAATTTCCGCCATTAGTTTCTACGGGGTACTATTATTCAAACCCCTTTAGAAGAATGAGTTCTACCTTTTGGGAGAGATAGAAGGCTATTAATTTTAAACACGTCCTGAAAGCTACATCCCTAATTGATCCCTAATATCCCTAATTGACTTTTAGTCTACTACCTGCTACAACTGGAAAAGTGGAAAGAAGTGTAAAGAGTTCTGCCCGTTTGTATGGGGAATTGCTTCCAAATCTTGCGTCTACAAAATTCACAGCGATGGCTCGACATCGCATTCCTGCGAACGCGAAGTTGAAGAGAATATCACAATTAGTTAGAATTTTGATTTAATTATTTTATTCACTATGTCATGTAGACATAGATAAGAGTAATTTAGATAATAACAGGGACAGCAATTATGCTTATACAATTTTGAATTATTTATATTTACATTAATTATGCTGAGAATTTTTTATTGTTGCATTCTCAAATAGGTGTGCATGAATGTCGTAATTTAGAGTGGGTAAACGGCCGTTTCGATAGCGTGACGGCGATCTGCGGAACGAGTATCAAGGGCTGCAAGCTCATCATCAGCGATTATCCTAACGCGACGTCCAACATCATTGCCTACATTGGAGAAAGCCGAATGCAAAGCGAATCCGCCTGAACATTGCCTTTGGCAAACTTTGATCAGGTTACGGTATCACTAAGTTAGTTCAAGCACACCATTTTGTTTTTCTAATAAAAAAATAAAACAGCTTAACCGAATCTTTAAAATAAACATTTAAAAACATTTCGTTTTTCACAGATGATTGATCTTCTGCGCGGCACATATCTGCCGTTTAATACGTTAGCTTTTTTTAACATGAAAGGTCATAAGCTTCAAATTATGGATTGAAAATTTAATTTTATAAAGAAATCGTTAATGCTTTCAAACAAGGAAATGGGTTACTGCTGAATGAACATTGTAACACCAAATATTACGATTTAGAATAGAAGATTCAAGAAATCTCTCTAGGATCAATCTCTCTATTGAATGTTCAGACGCTTTATTTCATTCTAAATTTTTTATGTTGTTTAAAATTAATTTCAGCACAACAACCAGCACGACCGCTGCGACCACTTCCACGGCGACGTTAGTGTCGCCAAAAGGAATAGTTGTAGGAATATTATCTTTCATTCAATCATTTTACGTCATTTAATTATTTTCATACTGAACGGAACGGCACATTGCAGTCCAACAACGACCTCGGCCAGTTCAACTTCCACATCCACTGCGCCAATGACGACATCCACCGCCATGTTGGAGTTTCTAAGAAGATTTTATTTACCTACATATTTGCAGCTAACGGGTATTTAAAGAAATTCCGACTTCCGCCACAGTGTTTCTGTCTTACAACCATTCCGATAATGACATCGATCTTGTGAACCACGCAATGATTCTTGGGTGCTATGTACATTTTGTCAAGCCATAAACGAGATAGTATGAATGAATGAGTGTGTATGACTTCAGCACATGTACAGTCGGAATTTCAAATTGAATTTTTGTTCCCTTTCGGTGGTTGCCCCTTTTGGCCTCTTTACCTGTGCACAATCTAGTTATTTTAGAGACGAGAATGGCGAAGTAATCGGCGCTACAGGAACCGATGATGCGGAAGGGCAACTTTCCGACGACGATGACGACTTGTTCGCATTTCAAATTTAATCCTGAGAAAAGCGTGAATAGGACTTTATTGAATTATCTAGTAATCCACTTTTTCCACAGCAAGTATCACCAATTCGTTACTTTTAATGGACTTGAAATTAGTGCCAAGACTTTTGAAGGTCCACTGAAGCCTTCTTCGGCATCTATTTCTCCGTCCTCTTCACCGGACTTCTGATCGCTTCCATTACTTCTTTTCTCATTGTGCATTTTGACCTTTTCTGAAATAAACATGTTCTGTTGAATGAATCATCGTGCTGCCAAAAAGCCACGTAAAACGCATGGGATTTGCATATGTCTTCACCATCTCAGCAACCACACAGAGGAATTCTCAGATGTTTTAATTGCATGGGAAACATTCTTTTTAAAGATTTGTTTCAAATTAATGCTATCCTTTGTCGCTCAGCTCGAAGGCGGTCGACGAACCTGCAATAAACGTCTTTGTTGTGAATGAATGCGAACCATGTTTGCCAATTATGCGCAAAGGCGTCAACTAACCATAAAGAGAATAATTAGATATTAACTTACATACAAATGAAAGAACAGGAGCCGCTTCTCATCTCCTGCTCTTCAGCGTAGGTAATGAATCACCTTTCTCCCATCTTCTCTCTCTGTATCTCTCTCTCTCTCTATTTTGATAACTGCGTTGCAAATTCCTCTTTCTCCATTACACATATCAAAAATGCCGTTTCTTGTTTCCTTTCTGCTGATGTCATTTTCCTTTTCTACTTTGTCTCTCACCATTGTTTATTATTTCTCGAAGGAATTCTAACTTCCGGATTTTCACTCGCTGGTCAATAAAGAAATTAAACTGCTGGAAATGGAATTGCTCGTTTCCCTTGCATTAAAACTTGTAATGTTCTCGCGAATATGATTCCAAATTGGTGTAATTGCCAAAGCTTGAGTATTAGGTAGATCAATCCGATTACTTTTGTGACTTCAACTTTCTATTCTTATTTTTTCATACATTTAAAATTCGACACAACCACAAAATTGACCAAAATTATTAAAAAATTTACTCCAAAATCGTTTGGCCAACAATCACTTAACACTAATTTCAACAAAAATCCGTTTTATAATTACTCAACTGCGCATTTTCCTGATTTGTTCATTTGCCTACATATTTATTTTTGTTTTCCGCAATATTAATGTGAAGCAATGATATCTTAACAAGTACCATCTTTGATGAAGAGCGGCTGATCTAACAATAAGACGATGTGTAGATTTGTGTTAATTTTATAGCTCGAATCTTCCGAACACAACTACAATCCCACCACGAGAAGAAATGGCATGTCGCGACTTCTTCACACGGATAACTGTATGTTATAATTTTAAAAATGTTCCGTAAATTCTGTTCATTAATGTTATGCTTAATATTTAAAAAAAACATTATTACTTTTATGCATTTATTTAATTACTACACTCGTGAAGACAGCGATTTACGAGTACCTCTTATTAATTTTAAATATATAAAAAAATTAAATTTGTAATTGACGCATGTACCATATAAACAATCAAATAAACAGGTTCCACAGACATGGGCATACATATTCGGAAGTCTCTCTCTCGTTCTATCGCTGCTGGCGTTCTTCTATCTCTCGGTCCTCGTGATTAACGATTCTCTAAACGGTGACTTCGTGACGAGACAAGTCATATCGGTGTGATGGAGTGCATCATTTTGTTCAAGAGTATATTTCCCTTCGTTTTTCGCTGACACGGGCAGCACGCTATTGTCTACACTTTTAAAGGAGAGCAATCACCGAAAAATAGCAGCCAATTTCATTTTCGCGTGCCATTTCGCTGGTCACGCTGCTGCAGGAAAACAGCATGCGCGAATGAGAGTGCAAAGGACTGCGCAGCAATTTGAAATCTCCCATAAGTTTTCGGTGATCGCCCCCCTCCTCTCCTTTAAAAGCAATCAATGAAGTAGGAACACGGCTGACCACGAGCTAGAGATCGGCGAGGGAACGATAGGGGGGGGGCACTGATATTGTTTTTTTTGCAACTCCTATTCGCAGATGGTCATCAGCTCCGCCTTTGTGATTTCATTCCTCCTCGTTGTCGTAGGAGTTCGGCGAAAATCTCCGGCTCTCCTCTTGCCAGCGATCGGCACAAGTGTACCATTCTCTTTCGCTGTCTCTCTCTCTCTGTTTCAGTTTTGCTCTATTTTACTCTTTCTCTCCGTCTTTCTCTCTCGCTCTATTTGTCCTCTCTTCCCTCGATCTTTCTCTCTCTCTCTATCTTTCTCTCTTTCTCTTTCTCTTTTCTCGATCTCTTGCCATTTTTCTTTCTCTCTCTCTCTCCCTCTCTCTCTCTATTTCTCCTCTTTTGCCTCTCCTGATCAGCCGTGCTAATAATTTAGGAAGAAAAGTGGATCCAATGTTCAGTAAAATTTGGTCGAACTAAAATGGAAACATGGAGCAGGTTTTTTGCCGTTTTACTATGAAAAATGGCCAAAATGGCTCCAGTTTCGCTCAAAAGCCAACCCACTTTTTAAACTGGACCCATATTCAAACTGGACGCAGTTTATTTCTCTAACACGAAAGAGTGAGCAAAAGTGAGAGGGCAAAAGTGTGTAGAAAACCTTTACTCACTTTTGCTCTCTCAAATTCGCGCACTCTCTAAAACTGTGCCCACGGTTTCAAATGTGCAGCACGTTTTTCGCAAACGAATGACGGAACAGAAAAATACACGAGTGGTGACGTGTTACTTATTTGTCTTGAAAATAGTTACTTGTGCTTTATTTGTCGTAGTAATTGCTTTTCCTTTCATGCGTGAGGTTCCTTCACTGATTGTGAGATGCTTGAACTAGCGAAAACCCTTGAACAGTTCTGCGCTCCATGAAAATTGTTGTTTTATTCTTTTTGCTCTTTTCATAAGAAGCTTTGCGATATTTATTCCTGCTGTATTCAAATGGCTATTCAGCTTGTCATGGCGATGCTCTACTCGGAGTTCGCCATTAGCGAGGGCACCAAGGCGATCGTGTTCTTCAATCTGGCGGAAACCTGCTTCGGCGCCGGCGCATTGACTCTGCCGCGCACGCCGGAAAATAATGTAACGCTATATGTTCTATGTATTCTAGGTTATTGTTGTATCCATACATTTGATTGCATTTCATGCGAATCTGATGCATAGCGGAAACACTAATGTTTTTTTCTTTTTCTTCAAAAAGTAATGAACTGCTCACAAGGGGAGAATATCCATTCTACATTACTGAAAGGATATTATGGTTATGAAGAATGTGTTCTATTCAGCTACTGGCCGACTCGGGTTTCGTCATTGGCAAGGACATCAAGGCGCTCTTCTTCTTCGGTGGCGCCGGCGCCTGAGAAGAGCAGGGGCTGCTGTCGCTACCGCGGGATAATAAGGTGCGCCTTATACATAATTAGAAATTTTACTTATGCTGTGTTATTGTTGCTTCCACGCAATCATTTTCTGTTTAATGGAGGTTTACTAGTTAATTGAATGCATCGGGGTAGCCCCTTATGTTTTATTCTTCAGCAAAAAAAAAATGTTGTTACCAAGGAAGAATTTCCGCCCCGTGGGTTGTTATGCAGCACCAAATATACCATTCGATTGCTCTTTAACCGCCGATTATGAATAAGCTATCCGTCTTTGTCCAGCAATCGATACGGAGTTGCGATTAACGATTTTGTCGAAAATGCCTGCATTCACGTCTTAAAACTTATTGACATTGAAATAATGATTATCATAATGAAATGGGAAGTATAACCATACGAATATTTTTTATTTATTTTTAGACTCCTCTCTGAACCAACTAGAGCGGCATGCGCATCGTTTTATTCATCTTTCACAACGATCTGCTACACGTCGGGAACCACCGGGACACTCAAGGTGCCATATTACACTTACCGTAGCCTACTGTAATCCCCGCACCGAAATAATATTATTTTCCCTTTTTTGCCTTCTCATATTTCACTTACTGAAACATTTACGTTAATATTCTGCAGGAAGTGATGCTGACGCATGGAAATGTGATTGCTGACTCGACCACTGTCTTGTACTTCAAGCAGTCCGGAATTGTTGGTACGGTACGTTATTATTTCTGTTGTTTCATGACCATGTCTTATCGTCGTTCCTAGTGGGTCCTATTCCTAGGTTCTAGATTTCGGGCGATAGAAGCCCGCGTCGGCTTCTATCGCGGAGACATTCGCGGACTCGCCGACGACATCAAGGAGCTCAGGCCTACCGTACTCCCTGTCGTCCCTCGTGTCCTCAACAGGCTATACGATAAGGTTAGAGATGATCGAGCAAGTCTTAGAGGAGGGTTTGTGATAGAATACGATTGCTGATGGTTTAGCTAGATTTAGCTGCTAAGAGAATCATAAGAGAATGGTTAGGGGCCTTCCATCAGGTGGCATTCTTGTCGTGATTCAACTCAATGTTGGTGTTCAAAGAAAAGATTAGATTTTACAAGGGGAAGAGGGGATTAGATTTTAAAAGGGGGAAGAGCGAGTAATGCATATTTCCTGCTATTAAAGTATGATTACTAGGGGAACGATTCTTAATCATTTTTGGAATCGTTAATGTACTTGATACCCGCACTTGCTAGATATTATGATTTGGGGGAGGAGACTAAAGGATATGATGGAATGTGGCGAACTTGATATTCCGAATGAGAATATCCTATTTTAGTTGATAAAGAACAAGTATTCTGGGAATAAGTGTTGTGCGCTTAAAAGGGGGATACGGTATACTGAGTACGGTAGCCAAATTTATGAGCAGATTTTATATTTTGCCTTCTTTACCAGATGATTCCCTTCTGTTCCATCAACCCTCTCACCCTTCTACTCATTCAGCTGACTTGCTGCTTGGTGTTGGTGTCTTTGCCGTGGCGGGTCTCTTCTCGCATCGCAAGTATCTTGTGTCGATGACTGTACTCTACTTGGTGGCGGCAACTGCTACCCGACTTCGCTACTTCACTCTTCTCTGTGTCGAGGTGAGGAGATGGTCGATGACCAAGTTGGGTATGGCCTCCATCTCTTGCCTTCAGTTCTTCTACCAGACATCCCTACGGTGTATTTCCATCTTGTTCTTCTCTGACCATTCTCTCTTCCTCTCTGACCATTCTCTCTCTCTCTCTCTGCAGTCTCTCTCCCTGCTGCATGTGACGAGTGTTCTTCTCACGTCCTTCCGACTGCTGTCCCCCTCGTGCCTCGTGCCTTGGCCCACCACCGCAGCCATCCACTCGTCACCTCATCCCCTGCTGCTTCTCGCTCCTCCAGTCGTCCCCTCTCCGCTCCGATCCCTCCTCTCCCAATCATTACTCACTCCTATTCCACTTATTCCCATTAGCATTCCTTCACTAACTGATTTAAAAACAAGGGGAAGTGTGTTGAATAAAGTAAGTTTCTTGCTTTAGCTTGCAGGGTAAATACAGTTATTATGGATAATAAAGAAGTCCCCTCAACAATTCATAATACAATTATGTTATGATGTATTCGAGATTTGACAGCCGAGAAGAAACACAAGTTATTAGCATAGAAGAGACAATAAATATAACATTATATACTCGTTCAGATTCGAGATGGATGCCAACAAAAGAAGAAAACAAAAGACATTGGCAAAGTTCACAAGAAAAGAAAGAAGAATGAGTGGAAACACGATATAACGACGGAAACGTGCGCCACGTTTGACTCTAAACTGGACCCAGTTTAAAATGAAAAAGTGGGCACCTTTTTGCGAAACTGGTGCCAGTTTTGTCAAGATTAATAGCACGGCAGGTCACACTTCTCATTGTTACGGCTCTGATCGTCTGCGACGATCAGATAGAAGAATTGTTTAAGGCGACAAGAGGAGATGAGCGACGCAGAGGAACATCTTGTTAGTGGAGAGGGCTAGAGAAAGAGCGAGAGAGAGAGAGAGAGAGAGATAGAGAGAGGGAGAGGGAGAGGGAGAGAGAGAAAGAGAAAGATCGAGAGGAGAGAGAGAGAAAAATAAGAGGGAGGAGAAATCGACGTCTTAATTTTATTAGTATTCGTTGAGTTTATTAAAAATTTAAATTCTTCTGAAATAATTTAATTATTGTTTAAAAAAAACTAAAAATATATCAATGAAAAAAAAATTCGCTGCAGTTCTGTCTATCGAATTTCTGCTATGCTTCGTCGCGGGCGTCTCGCTGGCAGTTTACACTAGGATGTATCGTCGTCTCCTTCTTATTAAGGGTGCGAAAACTCATGTTTGAATTCGCGTCTTTTTTTCCTGACACACATGACCGGAGAGAAATGACGATAAAATACAAATAGATTACGAATTGTGTTTCGTCATCTCTTATAAATTTATTATTTTGATTTACTTGTCTAAATGCGGTAATTTGTTTCGCAGAAAAGTTTAACAAACGGGCACCGTGTGGATCGATTAACTTTCTGTGTTAGGGACCAATTATAGTCCGAGACGCTATAACGGGAAAGGATCTGACTTTGTTTTGGAGAATAATTTAAGACAATTGGTAAAATAACTCTTATTCATTAGTTAATTACATACATACATGTGCAGTCGTCCAATACTAATATCTTTATTGTGCTAACAATAATTTTTTACAAATGAAATCATAAAATTTCAAATTTGTCATTTTCAGCCGCCGTAGTAAAGTGTCGCTTTTTGAGGGGTAATCCTCAGGATGTTACCCATGAGGATAATCTATCTGAATCTCTGGCATGACCGTGCTCTCTCGTACTGTCTAGCATGCCACCATTGTTTACCCTCGTGGGTAATGGCATGGAAAAGGCTGAGGGGTAATGTTTGGGTAACGAGTACAGACCGAGAGAGCATGCAATTCTTGGAGACGCGGTCAACCTCATGTGTAAAATGGTTATGCCAATATGCATTGGCATAACCGTTTTTACCTTTCATCGTCCAGCGCCAAATTACGAATATAGTAATTGTGGTAAAAGTAACGGCGTACTGTCCGGAACCATGAAAGATTCACTTTAAATTAGCATTTGAATTGATATAATTGCATTATGAGTATGTTGATTGCCGTTTATAGTTAAATCATATGCCTTATTGTTGCAGCAACGGTTTCGATGGAGGAATCTAAGAAGAAGAAGAAGGAAAGCTTCTCAGCAGAGATGTCCGACTACCTGATTCTCGACATTTTCGAGAACAGGGCTCTCCTCTTTGATGGGAACGCAGATCGAGATGCGAACGCCAACCGACGGCGCAATCTGTTCTGGGAACGACTCTGCAACCGATTCATCCTCAAGTTCCGGACAATCACAACTGCGAAGGCTATCAAGGACCACTTTAAGTATCGCAAGTCTTCATTGAAGAAGAACTTTGCGAAGTGGAATCGGTTAACTTATTTATCAGCATTCTTTTTCTCATTTGGTGTATGCAACAGTTCTCCATTATTTCTGGTTTTTGTTAGATACCTGACGCAAACCGGTGAAGGAGTTGACGGCGAAGCGGAGAAGCTTCGCGGTCCACTGACCGAACAGATGGGCCTCTCCGACTACTTGCTGTCAAGGATGTTCGCATCTTCCGAGGGCTTCAACGGTGTCGGGTCGCCTTCTCTGGAGACCGGAACGGTTTGATTTATTGTGTTTTAAACTACATGGAATGCAATATGAACTTTCATGCTCGAGTAATTATGCATTAAGTGTCGTTTATCTCAGAATGCCACTCGTCGTGCACGACTCAAGTCAAGGAAGCAGCAATTCTTCGAGTGGCCTTAACAACCAGGTACATTCAGTTTTCAAACCTACTCGAATATACTTTAGTTTAGAGTTGTTTTTTTTCTAGGTAAAAGTCGAGAACGCTCTGCCAATTCGAACTGGAAGGAGCAGCGAGGAGTGCACCGATGTGTTTTCTTTCAACGCAAGAAATGAGGTTGTTTTATTTATAGGTTGAGATATTACTATTCTTGAATGTTTGTATGCTTCATGATATGTTTTCTTGTTTGCATAGATCTTCAACAAGATTCAAATATGTAATTTCGCATTCTTTAAGAACCAGCGAGATGTAAGTGATGGCGAAGAAGTCCAGGTTTTAAGCAGCAAGGTGCGCAAGCGGCCCATCCCTCCCGCCTATGGATACAAGGTTTAGACTTCAACCGCATATGCTTTTATTTTGTTCATTCAGTTTTGGCATTATAATTACATTCTTTCCTACGCAGCACGAACTAATCGATGACGACAATTATTTGTTCGCATAGACTATAAATGTTAAAACTTTTTTTAGTTATTTCGCCCAGGTATTCGTCTTTCTTTACAAACTTTTTGCTTTCTTAAATTTACGAGTTGTTAAGTCGAAGATTGTTTGTTACTACTAATTGTTACAATTTTAGATTGTAAGCTACCAATTATGGTGTATGTTTGTTACTAAAAATTGTTAAAATTTGAGATTTTATGCTACCAATTATGGTGTCTTTTTAACTCTTCAACAATAAATGTTTATTCGAAATCATCATTGCATTCATTAAAGAGCAGCCGTTAGCAGATCGCGGGGGTTTCGAGAATGGCCGGGCAGTCGCAGTCCGCGTCGTGGGGGTCCCAAGTGGGAACGACAGTACCCTCTCTCGATACCGTAGTTGTGCAATACAGCGCACGCAAGAGCCACTTTCGCCGCCTTCTCCGGAGAGAGACGACACCTCGTGGAGAGAATAGTGAACCTCTTCTTTAGCCAGCCGAAGGTCTGCTCAACTACCACACGTGTCTTCGCTTGCTTCTTGTTGAAGCGGGCCTGTTGCTGGGTTACGGCCCCTCTTGCATACGGTGTCATCATCCGCTCTCCATTCTGGAACCCACTGTCCCCAACCAGTGCGTAGCCAGGGACTCCGCCAAGTGCATCAAGCGCAATCTTGGCCGTCGATTGCGAGAAGATGTAGGAGTCGTGAGACGAGCCTGGGTATCTGGGGTTAAGATAAAGAAACCTGCCCCTGTGATCCACTATGGCTAGAACATTTAGGGCACAGAAGCCTTTTCGGCAGCGGTAGTTTCCCGGGTTCGAAGACGGGGTGGCAATGGGAACAAGGGTCCCATCAATTGCACCAATCACATTCGGTAGACCGGCGAAGCGGGAAAATCCACGAGCTGTGTGAGCTCGCCAGGCAGCGTCATGGACAGGGAAGGATATGAATCGATCGACTACTGCCGGCTCCGTCAGGGCGTCGACCACTCTGGTGATGATATCCGAGATTGCTTTCTGGCTTGTCCCGAACCGGTCTGCGATGACAGACTGGTGCGTGTTCGTTGACAAGTACGTCACGGATGCAACCACCTCGAATATTCTCTCTTCTCTCTATCTCTCTACTCTCTCTATTCTCTCTCTCTCACTGTCTCTCCCTCCTCTTACTCTCTCTCTCTCTCTCTCTCTCTCTCTCTCTCATGAAGAAAAGGGCACAAAGATTACTTGATTCCGCTTCGAGATGGGCCATTCAGTCCCATCTTCCTGCACAATATGTGCATCACAGATTCGCACATGATGGTCGATCTCTCGCTTGTGGAACCGAAACTTCATGCGGAAGATAGCTCTATTCGTTGTGTGAATGAAGGGGTGAAGGCGGCGATAGTCCATGTTATCACATCTCCGATGGCGATGAAGAAGGAAGGGAGCAGGCATGGCTTTCACAATAGCAGCAATTATGATACAAGACTACAGGGCGTCTTTTCGTTGAGATTACCCTCAGGATAATGTCTGGTGAAACTAAGCGGTAATGGTTTTACCCTCATGGGTAACAACCTGAGGATTACCCCTCAAAATGCGACACTTTACTACGGCGGCAGGAGAACATTGCATGGCAACCTCCTCATTGGGAGCGGAAGGAGAGGCAGTCTCGTTTGAATTGGGCGCGCGTATTCCGTCGCCTGTTCCGGATACGATTGTGGAGGATGGCGGCGTCGTTTCAGGTGTAGCTGTAATCGAGCAGCGGACTGACAATGATGAGGTGGGTCTGGTTACTGAGAGAGCCTTTGATGGGAAGACATGAAAAGGGGAAGAGGAGGCCCAAGGAGAGGAGAAGGAGCGAAAGGAATGCGGGCGTGGCGAGAGGTACACACAGAAAAAAGTTACGCTCAAAATAAGTTATGCTAGCAAAGTAGCGTGGAAAAGTTTGTCAGGGGAGAAAAACTTGTCAGGTGTTAGCCCTCTGCGTCGTCGTCTCCTCCTAAGATCCAAAACGTAACTTTTTTTAGTGAACCCCTGAAAGATACGACGTGCAAACACAAATAAGGTTATGCTCCAGCGAATCCGCAACACTCAACACTGAAAAGGAAGATATGTGGAGCGTAACTTTTCAGTATGAGGAAAAGTTCGCTGCCTCGGCCGTGAATTCGCTTGGGTGATGGCGAATTCTCACAAGGAATCGCACTATAAATGCATGCAAGCGGGTGAAAATGGTTTTTCTCACTTGTTTGAGCGAGAGAGAGGAAGATTAAGAGGGTGTGGAGGGGAGAGAGGGAGAGAGAGGAGGTAAGAGAGAGAGAGAGAGAGAGAGAGAGAGAGAGTGAGAGAGGAGGAGGAGGACGAAGGGAGAGAGAGAGAGGAGATGGAAGGGAGAGAGAGAGAGGAGGGGAAGAGATAGAGAGGAGGGAGAGGGAGAGAGAATATGGGGGATTTCCATATTCTCTCTTGAAGCTAATGAACGAAACCCAAATTGTTTTCAATATTACATTTAAGAAAGAACAACATTTTTGGTAGACGAAATATTAATATATTTCGTAGCATCTTGTAGACGATCGCCCGGGATACGAAATCGGCGGGCACTTTCGACTTCCCCGACCAGGCTGACACTGTCCATCTACCAGCCCGATCGATCGAATGTCAACTCTACACACAAAGAATATTGTCTTAGACAATAATTGTCTTGAAGCCATTGTCTTGAGATTTGTCTTAGACAAAATTGTCTTGCACGGAATTGTCTTAACCTGTCAAGACAATTTTCCAAGACAATTAAGACAATTTGGGAGACGGCGCCGCCTCACCCAATTGTCTTGATTGTCTTGAAGTTTCGCTGCAGACACGAAGTAGCTATCTCGTCCGATCTGGCAAGTTAGGCAACGTCGAGCGGCGACACTTAGGGGTTCACATTCACATGCAAGTGAAAGTGCTCGGAAAAGACTTTAGTGCACTTTTGCATATTTTACATTATTTTCTTTTCGTACAAGATAATAAAATGTACATTATTCCGTAATTTTGTCTTGAAATAAAAGCGTCCGTCAGTCGCGTTTTAGTTGCAACTGCTCTTTTTAGAGAAATGTTTGTCGTGACATTACGGAACGATTAAATAAAATGTGAAGATTTAAGGATGGTTCAGCATTCAAGTTATTGTTATGCGTTTTAGTTCGTTTTGTTTCTCGTTATGCTTTTAATTCATAGTTATTTAGAAGCCAGTTCGCGCGTCCCGCTGCGTTGCCCGTTCGTGCAGCGCTAGGCTGCATGCGTATGATTGGAACAGGTTGGAGTTGTATTTTCTTTTTTTTTGTTTTGCTCATTCTTGTTCTTCTTGTTATCTCGTTTGAGCTTTTTTTAATATTATTTTTTCCGCAATAATCTAAAGATAAGTATACCTAACGTTTGTTGTAGTTAGCGAGCTCTTGGCGAAGGCAGAGTCGGGTCCAATCGGCGGCTTCCTCTGAGGGTTTGTTTTAAATCTTTGTTGTCCAGTCGTAAGTTAGCCGTTTGGGCTGCCTTGCAATACTTGAAGGCAGCCTCAAGTAATACAAGGTGATTTTTTTTATTTGTTGGCCATAAAGAAAACAAAATTGTTAGCTGCATCACTTAATGCTTTCGCTTGCAGCTCTACATCGAGAAGGTGTCTTACCCGCGGTTTCTGCGCCGTTGCCCAGTACGAGTCTTTCCGCAACAAGTTGGTCGTTCGCTTGGCTGTCCGCCGCGCCTGCTACCGAGTTCTCCGTTTCATCATTGAGCCCAAGGCTCGCGGTTGCGAGGTCGGTCCCCTTTTTTCTGCATTTTTTCTCGTCTTTCTGCATGTTTCATCGAATCTCTTCGCTGGTGAATAATTAATGAAGTTTGTAGTTTGAAATGCCTACCATGTGTAAAATTACTTCGGGTTTTGCTGTTTTCTTTTTATTTTAGTGTTATTACTTGCCTGTTAATGATGGGAATTGCATGGGGAGACCTTTGCTAACAGTCTTATTATGCAATAATACCAAATTCTTTGTTAAGTTCCGGTTTAGACTATTCTACTAGGTAAACCGTCGCTTTTCTAGGGAAATATTACTAATATTAGTCATTTTATTTGATTTCCTTTTTTTATTATAGCCTACTTTATTTGGAGCAAGGTTCATTTCTTCCCCTTCTTAAAACGGTTTATTTTAATACTGTGCTGTTTAGTAGCGAGTGCCTCGGTCGAGCTTGCTTTTTCTGCTTGAGCAGCGCCCTGCTGCGTACGTGCGGAGCAAGGTAAAATCACATTTTTTTTTACTCATTGTAACTCTTATTGATTTTGTTTGAGTTTTTTTTTGATATAATGTTTTTTATAATGGTCAAACGAGAAACAAAGAACAATGTTACCTTTTAGTTATCTAGCTCGTTGTGGAGGTCTCGTATTTATACTTGTTTTCTTTAGTCATACCTTTAATCTTTCCACTTGATTTTTATAACTTCTTACACACACGGATTTGTTCCTTTGGCAGCTTTTATTTATATTGCAGATGCGTTGTCCAGCTGGTGGTTGTAAAGAAGAGCTTCCCACGATGGGCCTGCTTTTACGACACGTTCGCCTGGCTCACATGGGCGAGAACGACTACTTCTGCTATGAGTGTGCTCCCCGCGTCTATTTTGGACGCCGGGACAGTTGGTGGAGTCATGTCCGGAGACGGCATGGAGCAGGTTTCTTTCTATCAAGTCTGAATCCGTTTGAATTGTGTTATTTCTAAGTGGCTTTTCCATTAACGACAATTCTGCTCTTCAGTTGCTTCCGACTCCGCAACCAATGACGTCAACGATGTTGATGTTCTGGATGTGGACAGCATGGACGTGGATGAGGCACAAGAATCATCAGAAGATGCGGACGAGTCGCAAGCTTCCGATAGCGGTGACTTGGAAGAACAAGAAATGGAGGAAGAGATGGATGGTGACCTGCTTGATGTCCCGTCATTCTCTAGGCAAACCCGACAACTGATATTGACCCTTACCGCTTCCCTTGGCATTACTGATGCCGACACCGATCTCGTTGTATCCTTGTTGTCGAGAGTGGCCCGACGCTCTCGGCTCATGGATGATGATGAATTCGCGGGTTTTCTTGATATACTGAAAAGCGTATCGACCCCATTCAAAAGAAAGGGATCTTTGTCAATGCAGGAAGGATATGTGGCGCCTGTAATCCGTCAGATGGGGACTCTGTCTGCCCCAGTCCGAGATGAACATGGATACCAAAGCCGCATGGACAAGCCGTGCAAATTCGCTCTCGTTCCCCTGAGAGAGACGTTGCTTTCTGCATTTCAAAACCCAGAACTGCAGGAGGTATATAGTTTATTTATTTTCCATCCTCATATAAAGGGAAATACTATTGAGGTACTTATGCTTTGCCCCTCTGCTGATGGCAAGCTGCGCTCTCCCTTGGATGGAACCCGTTTTCGAGAAGCATCCTCCGCAAGTCCCAACCAACTTCTGCCCCTGGTCATCTACATTGATGACGTGTGTCCCGGCTCTGGCCTGAGAAGTTCATCCGCACACAACTCGCAAACGGTGATGCTTCTAACTTTTGCTGGCCTCAAGAGGCACGCATCTTCGCTGCATAAATGGAAGTGAGTACTCACATATAATAGTTATTTCTCTACTTAAATCTGACTGTCCCATTGCACAGGTTTCTTTTTGGGATCGCATATGCATCCGACCATAAGGCCTACCGATACGAGTCCTTGATCGAGCAGTTCAAGGTTCTGATCATTTTTTTTGCGTATTTTGTTCTGAGCTCTATTTATTCTCTTGTAGACCGAGCTGAACCAGTTGTATGCTGAGGGCCTCCTTGTTCCGTGGCTGTTGTGCATCCGTGGCTACTAAGCGTATCTGCTGACAACCTAGCGTTGAATCAGCTTCAGCAGATACAAGCCTCCTTCTCCACCGGCCATCCATGCCGCCATTGCATCATAAAGTATGGCGACTTTGCGATCATGCTTACTGAGGATCTTTGTGTCCCGCGCGATGTCCCTTGGTTTGTTTAATATTAAAAAAAAGTTAGCGCCAATGTGGTTCTGCTTCCAGGTATGAGTCGAATGCTCCGCCATCGTTTGGAGTACTCGCTCATACGAAGCTGAACAGCATTAGTGGCTACCACGTCGGGAATGACGACTTCTGCGACGTCGGGCACGATCTGTTCGAAGGCGAAGGCTGCCGCCTTCTCGGGGTCATGGTGCGCGCTCTGGTACGGGGAGGGCGTCGGCTTTCCGATGTCAACGACCGGTTGTGCGCGTTTGCCGTTGGGAGGGTAGATCGGGATAGCAGTCCTGCTCCCATCTCAAGCGAAGTCCTCCTTGGGAATTCTGTGACGGGACAAAAAGCGTCGCAGACTTCCCTCTTGCTGCGGATCTTCCCCTTCTTGTTCCCCTTGGACGAGCACGTCAAGGACCCCGAACTTGAACAGCTCTTCATGCTTTTTTCTGAACTTCTATGCTCTTTCGTTCTCACACCTAACGAAATTGACACGGTTCGCTCCCGCTCAGAGTCGTACCTTCAACTTGCTTGGCGAGTTGTTCCCAAGGACACGCCCATTTCGAATGCAGCTGCTGCCCGCACTTCGAGGCCTACATATAAGACACACATGCTTCTCCACTACGCAGCTTGTCTTAGATCCCTTGGTCCTGTTTCACAGCTTAGCACCATGCCCTACGAGCAACTGAACTCATACCTCAAACGCAGATCATACATCACGAGGAACTATAAGTGCCTGCCATGGACCATGGCAATCCATGTGCAGAGAGTCCTATGGGGCTTTCGCCTTAAGCGAGAACAGGAGTTCGAGCCCGGGAAGGAGCTACACTATCATCTCATGTCCCCCACCGGTCGTGCCGTTGGCAGGGACTGCAACGTCAGGTGCACTCAACGCCTGAAACACCACGGAACACAGTACGCAACAGGAGACGTCGTCCTACTCCGGGATGGCCCAACATTCGCGCCTGCAAAGATTGACAGCTTTGCGTTCATGTCGGGTAAATGGAAACCTCTCCATTGGTTCGAGGGTCAGATTTGACTCTAACAGGCAGTGCTTCTTCTTCTCCCTTACTGGGTCCGCTACTAGTGCCTTCTTCCATGAGCTCTTTGATCCCCTCCCCATTGATGGCTACCCAGAAGCATCAGAAATCGCCTTCATGCCTAGACATTCGATGTAGCACTTCTATCTTTTCATGTCTGCTTGCCTTTTATACCTAGAATACTTCCATTTACATGATACTTCCATTTATTTGACTTGTAAACAATCTTTTTTCTTTCTATCTTTGAGAGGTATAGCGATGCTATTAGTGATTATATTTGAGTCTTCACTTGTTGGTTTATTACGCTACTTTGGAGAAAATGAAGAATTACCTTCGAAAGCTATGTAGATGGACTTCCGTTTATGTTCGGGCAAGTACCTTTTGCTTAATTGAAAACTAATGCAATGCCTAGACTTATTTTCGCGTCTTAGCGCTTAGATGCGCTTGACAACCGTGGTGGAGGAGGAAGGCCAAGAGCCAAGAACTTTTTGCGATGGCGAAGTTGTGGCCTCAACTTTCCGAGAGCTAAACGAGATGGCGACATCTGCAACGGATTCGTCGTTGGAGCGGGTCAGATTGGTTAGGCACACACCACGCGGCGACATTCAAGTGACGAGTCAAGAAGGCGCGCCTTTACAATACGGCCACTACATTGCTTTCGTCAGTTTCGAGGTTTGCACAACTGTATATTATGGGTAAATGGGTAAGTCAAGAAAAGTTTTAATTAACTTAGGCTGGAGTGTCCGGCTCGAGCTCCTCTAATGTTCTGGAGCCCTTCGCCGAAGTCCTTTCTTCGGCAATCTCTGCGAATGGTAAGCATTATACATTTGAACTCCTAAGAATTTTTCCCGCTAGGATTTATATCTGTTCATTTCAGTTGATGGCGTCGAATCTTACGTGAATTCCTGGAGGGAAAACGTTGTAAGCCTTGGAAACGACGATGAGCAATATGCACTTCCAAATCAAAAAGCGGGTGAGAATTATAACACAAATATTCTTAACAATTTTTCATCACAAATTGGGTGGTAATTCTATAATAATTGTTATCAATCTCAGAAGTCGCGGAACAGAATGTCCTCCACCTCGAATCGGCAGTTTCCATACCAGCTCACTCGCCATCTCTGCCAACGCAAGCTCATAGTTTCTTCAGTGATGGACGAGGTATATATTTGTTGTTATTTTTTTAATTCAAAATGTCTTACTATTACATTTGAATTGATGTTGTTCATATGCTTGTAGCATCTCGATCCTCAATTCGTGCACAAGATCGCAAACTAAGCAGCACAACTCGTTCGGTCTCGTCAATTGTCGAGGGATACCTAAGTGAGCTTTAGATTTATTCATCTTTATGCTATTCATATTTGTAGACGGCTATGTTCCTTTATTCCCGGTTATTTGTTTATTTAGGCCCAAGTTACCATCGACTGAACGAGCGTCTCGCTGAGTGCAGTCTAGAGAGTTTTCTCTACGGAGAAGTTGGCAGCCGTATCCGAAGTAGGATCGAGGAGGATGCCAAATACGACCTCGCCGAGGACATCATTGGTCGCCGCATCATCTCGCGCCGCATCGCAGAAAGGCTAATGCGATGTGCTGATATGTTGGTTTTTTGTATATTGCTTTCGTGATTATCATGATCCTTGTGCGTTCTAAACACATACATCATGGCGTCTTTTATCAGTTTCGAAGAGCCATCGCCCAGAGAAACGCGTTGCTTCGTCGCTCATCTCTTTGCAGCGTATCCATCTACGAATCCTGTTAGAAAATATTTGTTTCCTTTATATTTAATCCCAATAGTTTTGTCATGAAGCCTGTTTTTTCTTCTTTTTCTGCAGTTACCATTCGCGCACGATTCCACTGGCACGGTTGAGAGATGCATACGAAACATCCGCAGCACACAAAATGCAAGAGGACTGCTTTCCAAGCGAGCTCGCCAGTACGTCAAGAAGAAGGTGTACGGGAATCCCAGTTGCGATGATGAAGAGTCGGAAGCAGATCTGAATGTAAGGATAACTTGCTGTACTTTTCTTATTTTAATAAATTTTATTAGCATTCGAATCTGGTGGAAATCTGCTTTCTTTTATTTTAGCGGCTGAACAGCTTAATCCATGGCACCCGTGAAGACCAGGCAGTCGTTCATAGAACAAGGTTTTTAAATCAATTAATGGTTGGCCAAGTTGCAAAGTTAAATTGGTTGACATCAACACAATCCCTTCAGAGAACATCGCGTGCGGTTCTGCTACGAACACGGTCCAACTGCGGCGCTTCCTAGATACACCTTCCTTGGCCAGACGGAATACGTGAGTTCTTTCCAAATGTTTTGAGTCAAACTCATGCATCAAGAATAAACCTTTAATTTGTGAAATATATTCGAGTATACTCCTTTTAAATGGTTTTTCAGATTATAAACGATGAATATTACCATCATCATACGAATCTATAGTTCTTTCAGATTGTGGAAGACTTTTCGCTGCATTACTGCAAGGCAGATCCACCAGGAGAATTTGGCACGAGGCTGCACAACGAGGTCGCACCAAGAGTAGCTGAAACTGCTCTTCTCTCGCTCGGCGAAGAAAAGTTCAAGGCCGCTACGGATGGAAATCTGTTCGAAAAGGGAACGAAAGGTACTGTATTCCATTATATAAAACTACCGTACTCTTCGAATATAAGCAAAGTTAAGAGTAGAAGGACAAATTTCTAAGCTATTGCATCATTTAAAGTATTTCTAATAACTATAAAAGTATATATTCAGACCACGATGCAATGGATTGCATTCTGCAAGTGCTCGCACTTTTCGAGTTGACGGACAAGCGTCGGCAAGCTTCCCGAATCAAGCACATTTACAACAGTTTTGAAGTTAGTATTGCATCAAGGGGGTTTTTTTCTCCAATTGGTATCACAAAAGTGTTCTTCCTACTGTAGACATGCCATGCTGCCGGAACAGCACTCGCTGCGCTGAAACGACAACGAATTGTGCAGCCAGTGATCGTCTCCTACGGCGATGCCAAGGACAAGTTCATCATTGCTCTAGAAGGAGCTGATGTTACGGTATATTTTAATTTCCTTCTTTTGAAATTTTGTAAAAGCATGCAGCTTGACGAACGAGTATGGTTTACATGCGGTATGAAATCGGATTTGCATTCCTTTTACTTTCATACGGTATTCATTCACTACATATTTGCTTACATTCACTTCTTTATGTGTATATTTAGGTAAACGGCTCGTTCTCCGATGCTCTCCTCGCTTATCTCGCCTCTTTCTGGGTCTTCAACCTCGAACTTCCACAAGACGTGAAGGCTGAAGTGTCACTGCTCTCCTTGTTCACTGGAGTGAAGTCGCCGCCAAGTCTGACTGCCGATGCAAGGAGGATTTATCAGAAGATTACGGGTTCTGTTTTGGGTTGATTCGAAGAGTTTGATTTTTTGATTACTGTATGATATTTTGTTACGGTAGAAAGCTTTAGCATAGACTATCTTTTGGTTTTATTAATCTTGTCAAATAACTGTGAGAAGAATTCCTTAATATGTTCTAAGAAGATAGTTGCTTGTGAATTTTAGACACTTTACTTTGTCATCATTTTGAAAGAAACAGTCATATAACGAGTCAATGTGAATAGTTGTAGTGATAAGAAGACCATAGTTGTTGAATAATACTAATTCTGAAAAGTAATTTTAGAAATTTGCTGTAAATTTCCCGTTGTTGTTCAGAAAGTCCCCGTTGGTGAGTTGAATGCCCCCATTTGTTGTGCAATTTTACCTTTTCCTGTGAGTGTTCCCTCTTTTTTGAATGTTTTAAGAAGGCATATAAAAAATATTGCCTAAACAGTTGTTCAAATGCAATGAGATACGCGTGGATTGAACATGTGCAGAAGAGAAAGTCTGTTTATTAGAGTGATGATGACAAGAACATGAAAAAGTTGATCGATTAGAAACGATAAAGGATGATATGAACGCTAAAGGATGATATGATGCTCACTTTCTCTCTCTCTCTCTCTGTCTCTTTCTTTCTCTCTGTCTGTATCTCTCTCTCTGTCTCTGTCTCTCTCTCTCTGTCTCTCTCTCTCTCTCTCCACAGGCAACCTCTGCAAGCATGGAAGGCGCCCTTATCCTCTGGATAAGTTCTTCAGCATTCAGATCGCTAGTGCGGGTAGTGTGGTGGTAGCGGTTTGGGTGGTTGAGTCTGGTTGGTCGGGTTCGGTTCCCCTTGGTTGATGAAATCTCTCATTCTGATTCCAGGCAATACGACGACGGCTCAGCGACTCCGGACGATATAAGGTCAGTTGCTATGCACTTTTGCTGTTTTTGTTTTACATCTTAGATCACATTATGCTTGCTTTTAGCTCGAATTCTGCATTTTCTAAGCAAATTGGATGTTTTTAAAAGCATTTTTCATGTTGTATGCCCTTGTGGATGACGTCAGCTGTTCTCATGTTGTTAAACAACCTGTTTATTGTAATAAAGAGTTTTCTTTATTGTAATAAAGCGTTTTATATAATGAATACGCTTAAAAAGTAATGATTCGAACTGCATTTGATCCGTGAGCGAGCTTGAAAGACAATTTCGTCAAGACAATTATTGTCAAAAGCATGCAAGACAATATTGTCTTGATGGAAATTTAAGACAAATTGTCTTGAGCGATTGTCTTGACCTCTCAAGACAATCTTCTTTGTGTGTAGCGGTGGCTGCAACTGCTAGGCTCGTGTCTTCCGTGTCAACCCCGACCTTCTGTCCTAGTTGGCTCTTCGCCGAGATCCATACATGTGTACCACCCTATGCCACCTCGCTCTTATTTTGAACCATCTTTCTCAATATCTCTTTAGTATCTCCGCCTAAAATAAGCTGATTGTGAGCAAATTTCTTTAGCATTACTAATATTGCAGAAGTTTCCTCTTTCATCGTCATGAAAATTGTTAGGTTATAACTTTTGAAAACTCTGATTTCAAATAGTTCATCTAAAATAACGATGGCTAAAAATTCTTTCTTCTTGAACTTTTTTCTGTATGATTGCATGTTAATTGATTATACTTTCTTTGTCATGTAAATGAGATCAATAAAAAAGATTGCCTGGACAGTTATTCAGATGCAACGGAAAAGAGAAATATGCAGTGTATTGATGCAGAGATGAAAGAATTCTCTTTTCTCGCATTCTCTTTAAATCTGTCTTTATTTTTATTTCTTTATTTTAAATCTAGTTCCTGACGTCCCGTTTGGAACCCAAACACGGCTAAATTAAATGAATATTAGCCATTTCAGCATATTTTTGAAAACGGTCTTCACAGTCGTAATCTCCATGGTCGAAATAGGTAAACTCCTACGCGAAATGGCACGAAAATATTCAGCGCGCTATTCCAGTTTGTATTATTTATATTAATACTATTAATACTATTAATACCGGACCCAACAATTTGAGCGGGACTGTAGTGTCTTTCTATGTTTCATTATATCAAGTAGCATTTGTCATTTGTTGGGTCGTTCCGGGCTTTCCCTGATCAGTCTGAGCATTGAGAGCGTTGCTGCTGCCGTTCAAGAAGATAAATTCTTGAAAACCCCTCGATCCCTCCTCTCGTCATCTACATCGAATCGCAGAGAAGTGGACTACTACACGAACATTACCTCCTGAGAGTGTGATAATTTCCAGGATATGAGATGTCACAATTCGATAAAACAACGTAGATCTTCTGAATCTTCCGTAACCATCGCCGTGAACTGAATAAACTTTTCCTACCGGGACCACTAATTATTCGAATCTGGAAACAAAAAGTTGATCGACAACTCAGACTTCTCCGGCATACGCGACGCTGTACGACTTCGCCGTGTTCGAGTATTGCCTGACTCTGGAAGAAGGAGGCTAACGAATTTGTTCATATTTCAGTAGCAGGAAAATTTTGTTTTTGCGAAATAAAATAGTATTCTAGACAATCCTCATCGATCATCTGCTCTTCGTGGGTGCGTGCGCTAAGCCGCCGGCGAAAGCTGAGCATACAAGCAAACTTAAATGTACAAAACCATTCAACTCTGGGTCTCTCTCTCTCTCGCTCTCTCTCTCTCGCTCTTTCTCTCTCTATCTCTCTCTCTCTCTCTCTCTCGCTATCACCCTTTTCTTTCTCGCCCTCCCGCCCTCCGCGCCCTCTGAGAGAGAGAAGTAGAGGCTGAGAGAGAGGAGAGAAATAAATGGATCGAGAAAGAGAGAGAGAGAGAGAGAGAGAGAGGAAGAGGAAGTAAAATATATAAAAAAAATCGTCTGTTATATCGTCACAGGAAATGGATGATTTGCCAACTGGCGTCAGTACGAGCAACTGTCTCTATTTTGGTTTCGGCCGAGGCACTTTGCTTGGCACCGAGCGTCCTAGTTTTAACTTATAAGTCCTCCCCCAAAGTGCCGTAACTGCTCCGTGGCTGTTATTGTTAGGGTATAAGTTTAAGTACGTATGTATATTGTGAGATATGCCTACGTAATTCAATTCAGGCCACGACGGTCTTCTGACACGCGAATGACAACGCGAATCGCACTCCGAATTGTGTGCGGCATCGCGCTCGTGATCTTCGTCGTTCACACGAATTTGCTTGTTCTCGAGTCGCTTCGACGAATTGTATCTGTGAGGTTCCCGCCCGCGTTTTGGGCGCGCTTTTCCGCGCATTTGATTTATTGCGATTTTTACACTGGCTTTACTGTAGCAAGCATCCGTCCTAGCGATTGATTTTACAAAGTGATTTTTTTTTGCTTCGTTATGAAGCAATAGCTGGTTAGGCAACGTCTCCGAGGTTCTCACCTAACCATAAGCATCTATATACATCATAGACCCATTTTTCTATTTCTTTATATTCATACATATGCATCTTTGCAGTGATGCTTCTGGTACAGACCAAGATGAGCCGACCGGTACTTAAGGCATTGCTGCTCTGCATCATTATATGTTGCAGAGCAGCAATGCACAAAAAAAAACAATAAATACGAGGCTAGCAGAAATGAATGTTGAAAGCTTGATTGAGAAGCAAAAGATAACAGAAAAAGATGGAGCGTTGTCCCTGTCTTACATTATAGCCAATTTCTCTTTTATCTCTATGTCTCAATCGCCCGTGTCTCATATGTTACATATCTTATTGTTAATGAACAAACAACCTTGATGCTTGTTCGCAAGTTCAAAATAATCTTATTCGTCTTCTTTTCCCCAAATAGATGGAATTCATCTTCTTGTATGCCTGCGTCTACACCCACCTTGCGATTGCAATCAATCGAATCGTGTGCATCGCGCGCATTACGAAGAAGTCACCGCCCTTCAATGCGCGACGAAGTCTCCTCGTCGTTGCCTCCATCTACCTACTCGCCATTCTTCACACTCTTCCGTGGTTCTGGCGTCACTTCAATGGGGGGGAGGGGGGGGGGCTAACGATTCACTATTATAAGTGTTTTCAAAATCCTTTTTCGTTGCGGAGTTGTCTTCCTATTCGCCAAACGTCTTATAAGACTTCCCCGGTGACCTTGCATAAGATCTGCATTTATAGTGGGAGAACACAAAATAAAACATCAAAGCATTAGACACTTTACTCGCTAGTAATGATGAACCGCAAAATTAAACTATGTACATACAGACTATTACACAAATAGACAATACATACATATCTGTATATCTTCGAGTAAATATGAAACAACTGCCAACATATCAAATTCTAACAGCTCTTGTATGGAAAAATAGTAACATAGAAAGTTAATATATTTATGTCATCGCAGGAAGGTTAGATGACTCATAACCATCTTTGTACACGAGCAAGCTACAAACTATACCGTAGAAGGAGCCAGATATGTGTAATGATAATGTGTGTAAATGTACTAAATACTATGACAGGCTTCCCCCCTAGCAGCCCTCTCCGCCCTTTGTAGAGAATAGCGAAGGAGTCGACCGACCACGTACAGGGATGTTGCCATGGCATTACTTCGGTGCAGGACCGACTTAAAAGTCTCTCTCATACTTAAATTAGTATAATATTGTTTTCATTTACCTCCTATGATCGAAAAAAAAATCAATAACTCACATCACCCGTTTTGCATATTTAGGCGTGTTGGACAAAATAATTTATTTCTTTGAGCTTGGGGTAGTTTTTCTGGGTATTTTATTTTAGTTGCATTTTAGAACATTCCTACAATAATTTTTGGTTCTAGTTCTTATTTAATCTCATGTTGTTACATACTGGTTTCCCTCAGTTCGAGATTCATTCACTCGGCCAGAGATGCAGAAGAAAGATACAGCTAGGTTAAAGCGATCATTTACTGCTATGCCTATTGTAATAATGATTTTAATATTATTATACCACCTGAAAGTTCGTTTGAGTCGTTTTAAAAGTTCGTTTTTGGCGTAGTTCAATCCGAACTTTGCCGCTGCATAGTCAGTCAAAATGTTCAAGTTTCTACGCTGTCTATATGGAAGTATGCGTGACTGACCGCAGCCGACTGCGGATGTGATGACTCTGTCAGCCGAATCGACGAAGACACCCCGGCTCGGATCGCAGGTCATACTTACAACAGCGTTTTGGAGCTCAAGCGAAACATCGATTGATACATACCTATTTACTTAGCGTATAAACCTTCATTAAATACCTTTCCAACTCACCGGAACGCTAAGCAGAAAGTTATTCGCGCCGCAGTCCTTGACGCTACAGCCGTACTTGCCAAGAGTGGCCGTGTCCACGAGAGCCGACTGTGGCAGTGCAACTCCTTTGATCCTAATTTCCTTAATACAGCGTGTGTAGGACCTAAATGGCTTCCCAAAAGCGTTTTCAGAAAATTTTTTTTCTCAAATATGTCTACAGTATACCCTGATATACCAAAAATATTCAAATGAGCGTAACTCCGTTCAATGGCGACCAATCTCAATTTTGAAACATTTGTCCAATTCCTTGTCTGATGGGGCATAAAACGGCTTCAGTAACTTTTTCTAAAATCTTCATTATAGGGGTCATTTTGGCGAAAATCCATTTCGGGCATCGGGACCCCTCCCATGTTAAAAAACGGAGTGCACCACGTGAAAGAGCGTGATTTCTTACCTCGAAAACAATTATTGCTAAAGTGGAAGTCCGACCACTTTTTACGGTAGCACGCCATAAATGCGCGCGAGTCGGTCAAAATGGCGCTTTTTCGGCCTCCGAGGCACCGTGCAAGCGCATTCATCGATCCATAACAGCGCTCAATGTTAATATTAGAAAATCGTTAGCATATCATCTAAGAGCTCTCACGGAGATCTTCAAATCTTACATACATACTTTTAATGAAAAGTTTCGATTTATATGGGAAATGTCGTTCTGTACAATTAGAAGGCTTAAAAAACTATTTTAAAAACATTTTCGCCTGTCAAAACATACATCGTAAGAAAGAGGATGAAATTTGGTATAAGATGAACCCCTTACAATGGAATTCCATGCATACGATCTTTTGTTATAAATCATAAAAGTAGTGCCAGTAGCCTCGCTGTCATTTCGCCCAAGAATTCACATTTTAGGTTATTCGAATTAGAATATTCCAATCCTTTTTTTCTACAGTTTTTTCCATAAGGCCTTGTTATCCCAATCTTATGGCTTATAACAAAAGATCGTATGCATGGAATTCCATTAAAAGGGATTCATCTTGTAGCAAATTTCATCCTCTTTCTTATGAAGTATGTTTCGACAGGCGATAATGTTTTTTAAAGTAGCTTTTAAGCCTTCTAATTGTACAGAACGAAATTTCCCATATAAATCGAAACTTTTCATTAAAATTATGTATGTAAGATTTGAAGATCTCCGTGAGAGCTCTTAGATGATATGCTAACGATTTTGTAATATTAACATTGAGCGCAGTTATGGATCGATGAATGAGCTTGCACGGTGCCTCGGAGGCCGAAAATGCGCCATTTTGACCGACTCGCGCGCATTTATGGCGTGCTACCGTAAAAAGTGGTCGGACTTCCACTTTAGCAATAATTGTTTTAGAGGTAAGAAATCACGCTCTTTCACGTGGTGTACTCCGTTTTTTAACATGGGGGGGTCCCGGTGCCCGAAATGGATCCCTCAAAACACATTTTCGCCAAAATGACCCCTAAAATGAATATTTTAGAAAAAAAAGTTACTAAAGCCGTTTTATGCCCCATCAGACAAGGAATCGAACAAATGTTTCAAAATTGAGATTCGTCGCCATTGGACGAAGTTACGCTCATTTGAATATTTTTGGTATATGAGGGTATACTGTAGACATACTTGAGAAAATTTTTTTTCTGAAAACGGTTTTGGGAAGCCATTTAGGTCCTGTACAAGCTGTATTAAGGAAATTAGGATCAAAGGGTACTTTTGTTCAATGTCCTCTTACAATGGGGGCATGGTCGAGTCTCTCAGATTGGCTCTCTTAAATGAGTTAAATAATGAGCAAAAATTATAACCATCTTCTCTAGTATAGGTTGCACAAACGTACACAAATCAAAGGAAATCAATCAATCAAATTTTTTAAGGTGAAACATATGTTATATGAGTATAAAATTTGGAGAATAAAAAATGATGACACACCGGCTTTGCAGAAGACTTGCGCGCCATCTGGAAAGGACTTGCCGGCTCCATCGACGTAAACGGCGGGAGAAGCCGCTGAGCATGTCAGCTGTCCGGACGCTTCGATCGTGCCAGTGGCCTGCACAGCAGTCAGTGAAGATTAAAGGAGTCATTCAAGCGAATAATTATCTTCTCTAGCGCTCCTGTTCGTTTCCCGTTGCGCTACTGTACAATCTCCGCGCCTGTTCTAGGCACCGAGAGAGCGTGGCAAAATAGGGGGGGGGCTAATATCTACAGTAGCTAATTCTCTACCCGTGACATTTACAAGACTATAATTCTTAAATTTTAAGATAAGAAACGAACCAAACTTTCTGGATCTATGTTTTACGACGAGACGAACTGTATCCACATGCTTAAAAAAACGGCGGTATGTTAATTATGGGCTCCTTTAAAGGGCTACATAATTTCTGCTTATCAAACTGTCGTGAAACTGAAGAGATAAAATAGCGCCAAATATGCAACGGATGCCTCGGCGCCTTCCTTGCGAATATTACCGAACTGTAACTGACATCGCTGAGAAACAGCATCGCTCCATTCTTGCACGTGGCGGTCTTGCAAGGCGTCGTTGCCAGCATTAGGAGACTCTGGTCGGCGCAGTTGAAGCCGACACCACAAGTATCCGTGGACGGAGCCTATTAATTAATTAATTAATTAAGATACAGTAATATTCGATATATTAGTCAATAAATATTATGGAAAATCTGCGTCACATTGCACACTGCTTCAAGTAGTATTGTTTCGAGTGGTGCTTCAATTAATACAACTAATTTGGCAATAATGGCTCGGCAGACAAAGGGACTCGGAAACCTTGTAGGAGATTGGAGCACAAGCACCGCCACACATGAACACGGTAGTCGTCGTGGTGGTGGATACTGTAGTCGTGGTCGTTGTAGGAGTAGACGTCGCCACTGTCGTCGTTGTCGGCATAGTAGGTGTGGTAGTTGTGGTTGGAGAAGCAGTAGTGGTCGTGAGCGGTGGCGGCCTGCAATGTGCTGTTGTTGTGAGCGTTTTAGCGTTCTTTATTTAAAAAAATAATTAAACTTAACATTATTTAAATTAACTTAGTACTTTTGTAATTATATAATAAGAATAAGTTAACAATCATGTAATTATTATTTTGTAAGTAATTAAGAGAGCTTCTCTGTAAGGATCAAGCAGCTTGATCCCTGCCCCGGGGGAAAGTTTTTCCAGTTTTGGTAACAAAAATTTCGTGACGTGTACACATGCAAGCACTGTGAAGAGAATAAAGGAGTCAGCATCGTTATAAAAAGGTATTTCATTGTCATTGCATGCAAAAGTAAGGAAACGTTTATGTCCCCATGACATTCTTTACACAATATTTTTCTATTTTCTTTTTAACAAATTATATATAATGAGAAGCACACAAAAAAGTCCGTCCATAATAATTTTCTTAAAAGTTTCATTTTTAACCGCTTGTATGCATTTTATTTATCAAAAACTTGCTATTTGAGATCATCGATAAGTCAACATAACTTTTTTTAGACACATTTTTAAGGTCTTTTTTATCTCGTCATTGGGCTCAGTCCTCTACAAAAAATATCTCTATCACCTTTCAATCAAATGTTATTGTGGAACTGTGAAAATGCAAGTTGCTATATTTCGATCGGAAAATAAATGGATAATAACTATTATGACCCTATTTACGGACCATAGAGATGACTGGTGACAACAATCATCTAGATTAATAGATAGAGGGAAGAATACTGTGTAACATATCCTCGTTACTTGAGGTTTAAAGGATATCTATTTCCCTTTATCGAGCAATAGAGAAAAATTTCAAGTATCATGGCAACAGCCCATTTAGTCGAAAATTCAGGGGCGCATTTTTCATGTTATATGGCATTTTTGATGAAGAAAACGAATAATAGGTCTATTCACTTTCTAGACAAGCCTTAAATATCGAGTTTTTAATAGTCTTATTAAACAGAAGTGTTTCTTATAGTTTCATGATTTCGAAACGAATACTACTTGATTTGATTGCGAACATTGCTGAGAAGTTAGAAAACATATTCATTGAATAGACTTTCAACTTGAAGAACTTTGTTTTCATGCATGAAAATAAAAGAAAAATTTGTTTCCCTTGCTTTCAGGGGATCAGAATCGATCTTTTCTTAGTGCTCTTCATGCGAACATTAACGCCGTCAATGTTTCTTCCGGCCCGAGTATACTCTAAGCCTTGATATGCCTGCTAGAAGAGTAACTGGAATACAAGTATAAAAATCACGAAGAGCACTAAGAATTCTCGCTTTTTGTCTATATAGTTGGCAAATTCTCGTTGTGATTTCTCTACTCTTATTTGAGTTCCTCTTCTAACACGCAATGGTATTTCTCTGCCTATGGTACCAATGGGGCCGGAAGCCGAATAGACTGCATCTACATTGCATGTGTTATAAGACTTTCAATAAGTAGTGAAAAGTTGTTAGTAATTTGTTCGCGATTTTCAAATTGTCGATTTTTACCCTCAGTATTGGGAATGGAAATATGGAAGTGAATTCACATAAAGAGGTTCTTAACTTATGTATGGGTAGATGTCCCAAAAGTACTTTTATATAGGGTCTATATACATAAAACACTACGAGCTCTCTAGAAGGCATTGATTTGTTGTTAGTCCAGGGAATTGATATTTCTGCTAAAAGCGTCACACGAAAATTTTAACATATGTATGTATAGGAGGTCTGTATCTCTTCCCCTAGGGTTGTAGAGACTTAATCTTGGTATTGTTCGACTAAGCTGGACATGGCACGAAAAATATATCCCGGAAAGCAATGGAGTCAAAGATTACTTTTAATTTGATGCGAGTCCAAATCAAGAAACAGGCACGTGAACTAGCAGAAAGCCTTCTGTGCAAAAAGAGTATTAAAAACATGATATTTAAGGCTAGCCTGGGAAGTCAATAGACCTATTATACCTTTTCCTCATCAAAAAAGGACTCATATCATGACTTTGTGGCGCAAAGCCTCTGAGTTTTCGACTAAATGGGTCGTTGTCATGATCCTGGGCAATTTTTCTCTATTGCTCGAAGAAAGGCTTCTTTTTATATGGTAAAAAGAAAATTACAAAATATTAAGTTTAAAGAACGTTATGGGGACATACATATACTTTTTCCTTACTTTTGCATTGACTGACAAGCAAAAACATTTATAGCAAAGTTGACACCCTAATTCTATTCATAGTGCGCATGTGTACCACTCACCAAAATCCGACACTTTCCCCAGGGGCAGGGCCACCTTGGTCCTTATAAAGATGCTCTGGTAATTATAAATAACTTTCTACTAGTACGTTTTAAATAGATAAGAATAGATACACGTTCATAAAACGATGTTAAAATTCAGTGAACTGCTCCTTTAATGAGAAATTCTTATGGCTTACCTTGTTAAGGACGGATTGGTTTGAACCATCGCCTTCCCCCCCGTGGTGACGGCGAAAGAAGCAGCGACGCTGAGGAGGAACATGAGGAGTTGCATGGCTGAGACGAGGAAGCTGCAGACTGACGTAGAGAGAGGGAGATGGAGAGGATTTCGAGGTATAAATACATGTGGTAGATAATGAAATCAAGACTGTCCGCCTCCTTGACATCATAAGTGATAACACTACTGATTTCAAAGCCACAAGGAAGATCCTCCTTTGCCGTTCTCAGGCGCAGAATGCTTTGTTAACAGTTCGTGCTAGCCATGTTTGTGTAAAGCGGCAAGGCTTCCCCCCGTCGTGATTAGAGCTTGACATGAGGTGGCTTGCCTTGAAGCGCTCAGAGTACAGTCATTAGAGAAAGAGAAAAGGAGGGCAAAAAAAGAAAGAAAGGGAGATAGAGAAAGACGGAGAGAGATAGAAAGAGAGAGAGAAAGAGAGAGAGAGACAAAGACAGAGACAGAGAAAACATTGTAAGGAATGAAAGCGGCAAGTGAAAGATGAAATGAGACAGATTTGGGCAGGAGTCATTTCCCTGTTAGCTAGAGCAAAGGCCATGCACTCGTTCCCTTGGGCGAATGTAAAGGCAGAGAGAGAGAGCGAGAGAGAGAGAGAGAGAGAGAGAAAGAGAAGAGATCTCTGTCAAAGTGGAACGAATAGACCTCCCCCAGGAAAGTGAAATAACGGGGGGGGGGGGGGGAGAGGGTGAAGCATACAGCAAAGGCTGCCTTTCGCTGTCACCACCGACGTTGCCAGCGAAGACGAGAGACAGTTAAGGGTACTCTCTTTTCCTCCTTAGAAATCAATTAAAATGAGGACAATCACTGAAAAAAATATTTCATTGCCGCGTTCTCCTAGGGAGTAGGCGCACTATCTCATTCTCGTGTGCTATTTCGCAGGTCGTCCAAAATCGCTGCCTAACAAGCCGTGTGCATTCAGTGTGCGCACGACGGGCTCTGCCAGCCTAGCGACGACTGACTCGTCCAGCCCAGCAGCGCGGCCAGCGCGGCCTGTTTCAACCTCACGTGTGACGACCGCAAATGGCTGCGGGCAACCAATGGCGTAGGCAGTTCAATCAATCAATCAACGCTTTATGTCAACGGCTTAATTAAGGGTATCCATGAAGCGCAACGAGTCTTTAGGCAGTTCGTCATCTGTATATTTCCATCAAGTAACTCTATCAACTTTTTTTTTCAACCAAATTGTCAATTTATGATTTTAAAAAATTGGTGATATGATTTTGAAAGTTAACGTTGCCTTTTTTTGTCAGACTTGGTTCGATTGTTTTACTCCCGATACTTTTGTCAGTCATTCGTCTTTCTCAGTAATTCTGGAAAGTGAATGTGGGAGGGGGGGGGGAGTGAAGCATCCGGCTTGATCAACTTTCACTTTCACCGCAGACGTTGTCAGCGAAGAGGTGAGACAGTGGTAAAAAGAAGGAAGAAGAGAGTGAAAGAGAGCACGCGGGTAGAAGAGGAAAAGAGTATGAGAGTGGAACGAAAAGCGAGGGAAGGGAGATAGAGAGGCGGCATTTATACATGGGAAAGTGAGTGGAAGACAGCGGAGAAAAATAAACTGCCTAGACTAAAGGCAGTTTTGTAAATCCTATTTCTATAAAATTGATATGATATTATTTCTTATCTCAAAAAAATACATAATATTTTATTCAGTTCAGAGTCAAATGCTCAACGGTATATCCGATTCGGTCGCACTGTTCGGTGGCTACATATAATCAGGAAAGAACGGATTTTCTTTATCAATATAAATCGGTTTTGTTTGACAAAAAAACTGATATAAGTTTCGTTTGTTTTTAAATTGAGACCTACGAACTTTGCCGCCTCGGTTATCGTCGTCGAACGACTTCACGCGTGAGTGGTTTTATCTCTCCTTCTCTCGCTCTCGCTCTGTCTCTCTCTCTCTCTTCGCAGGCCGGTGACTTCAAACACGACAAGAGGTTTCCATTCCTTCCTGTCAAATTTACAATTGTTTTTGTTGGTGATGGCATCGTCAAATTTTTTCAAGTTTCAACACTCGAATAAATCGTTAATTCCCGGACAAGAATCCCGTTTATGCTTATTATCGAATGTGGTAAGTGAACGTATAATGTATTGCATCGATAAATTTCGTATTACGAAAGAAAATAGTTTATTCGTGGAACAATATTCGCCACAATACAATGCTTCCATACGATGTAACAGCAGGCTTTTGTGCTTTTTTATTCGAGTCATTATCACCGATAAATTATGTGAGAATTCAAATTGCCGCTACTCTTCGCACTCATGCAGCGGCGTTTGGGCGATCTATTATTATTTTATTATTTATGTACATATCTGCATCGATTAAGATGTGACAACACTGGCAGAGATATGAGGCGACCGAAGAGAACTGTAAATGAAGAAATAAATAAACATCCTGAGGGATAAATAAGGATCATACAGTTCAAGAAAAAAAAAAGAAAAAATGGTGCGTTTAGATAAAAGGAAACTAAATTACTTTAATTTATCTTATTTACCCATTAGCAGTAAGTGCTCTTATGGGAAAGGACAGGGATCTGCGACATAGCACCCGAGATTGAGATACGCCCAGAGAAAAGAGGAAAATTATTTTATTATTTTTCGACGATCGTCCTCCTTTAATTGATGTCTAAGGGGGAAGATGAGTGTGAACCCTCGAAATTGGTCCATGATGAAAGTGAAAGGCATTCCTAGCAAGATCTCTTCTCTTTCTCTGTCGCATTCGTTAGGACCGTCTTTGTCTACATATGTATGTATATGAAAATTTGTCGTTTCGTTCAAACTAATGAATATTTTTTTTCATCATCCTTGATATCCTTTACATCTCTGCCAGTGTTGTCACATCTTAATCGATGAATACATAAATGCTAAAACAAATGTGATGGTCTTGGTAAGAATAAGCAACGACGCGTTACACAAGTGCACTTGTAAGCAGAGGTGTCAATGGGCCGGCCCGGCCCGGCCCAGCCCGGCCCGACCGGCCCGTGTGCCGGGCTGGCCCAATTTTCCAAGGCCCCGGGCTGGGCCGGGTCGAAAAAGTTGGGCCGGCCCGTAGGCCCGATTGGGCCCGATAAGCACACAATGTCGTCCAGTCAGGACGACTGGTGGCATTCATAAGTGCAAAACTTGCTTCATTTGTTCATTTTTTCCCCTAAAAGTCTTACTTCTATACATTAAAATGAATGTTCATAGCACGAGCATGAAAAATTCTGAATTTCAAAACACATTGTAACTCGTTGGACTTTTTTCCCAGAATTTTTTTGAAAATCGGGCTCAAACGGGCCCACGGGCCGGGCCGGGCAGGGCCCAAAATTACAAGGCCCGGAAATTTCCGAGCGGGCTGGGCCGAGCCTTTGGGCCCGACGGGCCGGGCTGGCCCAAATATTTTGGGCCCATTGACACCTCTGCTTGTAAGTTAATGCTTGATGCCAAAATTATTTTCATAATATAAAACCATTTCTATGAATACCAGCAGTTGAAAACCATATGGGTTATGGGTTTGCATGAACCCAAGGGAATGAATGAGTGCAAGGGGGAGATGACGCGGGTTCAAACCTGTCTCATGTCCACTTTGACTTGCCGTTTTCATTCCTGTTCCCGACAATGGGAGGTTTCAGTGTCTTTTCGCTCTCTCTCTCTCCCTCTATCTCTCTCTCTATCTCTTTCTCTCTCTCTCTTTCTCTCTCTCATTCTCTTTCCCTCTCTCTCTCTCGGTCTTTCTTTCTCTTTCTTTCTCTTTCTCTCTCTCTCTCACTCTCTCTCTCTTTCTCCATTCATGAACTGCGTAATGTGCCAGCACGAACTGTTCACAAAACATTCTGCCAGGAAAAGTTGAAGGATCCTTCTTTGGTCCGAATAGCTGCTTAGTGTATTCATTAGGGTGCCAAAGGGATGGATAGACTTCATTTTATATATAAACATGCTCACCATCTCAGAATGCCAAGGTACGAAATTTTTCTTCCTTTTGTTCGCGAAATCTTAGAACTACTTGTGATTTCTCTCCTTTATTCGACCTCGGATCAAAAGTCAAAACGATGGGCATTTATGTGAGAAGAGTGCTTGTGATATTTTATATATCACACATTGTTGTTTGAAGTTGTAGTTATCTCTACATGACTCGTATCTGTCACCTATTGTCATGATTCATATACAATACCGTGCAAAAATCTATGTATTATATGTATGTTTTTTGTAACAGATTAATGGTACTGCAGTATTGCTAGTTATCATTGTAATTAGAATAATAGCCAAGTGCCTCTTCGATTCCATGCTGTCAATCTTTTATTCAAAACCGGCGCGAGCTCGCTTCCCTTCTTTCCTTGTTATTCCTCTGAAGCCACCGCCGGTCTTCTCCATATTCTTCCCGTATTTTAGGCGACACCGTCTTCTGACTGCGAATGCAAATGCAAAAAGCCGACCGAAACGTACGACGCATCGCACTCGTGCTCTTCTCCGTCCTCTCGACGTTGATTGTCGTTCTGTTGCTGCAGCGAATTACCGAAGAGAGGTGCGCGCATTTTCTGCACGATTTTCTGCGCGCGTTTTGAAAAGAAAGGGGTCGAGGTTCAGAAAGAAAAGACGTCGAGGTTCTTACCAGAGGATCTCTACGGCAAATGCTTGTTGCGAGGGTTGTCATTGAGCTGTCTGAATAGATGCTCCTTGTTCGTTTCATTTCCTGAAATAATTTTTTGTTGACAGAAAATATAATAAAACAAAGATGATTCAGTCGAATTCCGAATGATTTTACTATATAATATGTGACAGAATCAAACGAATTATACATTCTAGATGTTTATTCGTTGGTGTGCTAATTTTTTCCTAATTTATATATATTTTTATGCAGAATTCTTTTTAAAAAAATCTTGAATGATTAATAATTTTCCAGCGAACGCCACAAGACTCTCTTCAGTGTGACGGGCGTCGCGTGTGTGGCCTTGTGCTGGGGTGCCATTGCAGTCATCTACAACTATTTGAGGGACACGGAAAGGCTCAAGGCCATCCGCGGCGATAAGAAGGCAAGATGTCGGTTATTTTTCACGACTTTTTTTTATAGTTTCCATTAAGCTGTATATAATTACGCAGACAATTATAACTATGAAATGTTAAGTAATCTTACTGTTATCCTTTCAGTGCTCAAACTTCTTCCGGAGAAACGTGAGCGCGTGAAGAAGACAAAGCCGAATGTGTTCTGCATCATCACATCCAAAGGCGTCATCTTTGCAGGAAGGCTCAAGATGCAGGGCCTTATTCGCAATGAGGAAAATTTTTTCACCTTTATTTTTATCGTCACACGGTATTTTCTCTATGATTACCCCACCCCCTTTACTAGAGCCCCCTTCTAATTGCACCCCCTTCTAATAGTTCCCCCCTTTATTAGAACCCCCTCTCCAATTGTACCCCCTCTCTGATAAGGTCATTGAATAAAAGTAGCCCCCTTCTAATAAAACTCCTTCCTCGATAATGTCATTGAATAATAGTCATTGTTGAATCCCTCTTATGTTAATGGTGACTTTTCGGAATTGAAAGCAAGCTCATTGTTAATGCTTCAGAATTTTTCATTAACATAACTGTACGGATTCTAAATAGCCACAGTAACCCGCTTCGTTGCAGGAGCACTTGTTCGATCGCGAGGGCGCTGAAGACGAGAAGACGCAGATCATCGACGAGCTCAAGATGAATCCGAAGCTCAACGTCGTCGGCAAGGGCATCGAGAGCTATGAGGCAAGTGAAGTTAAAATTTACTTTTATCGCTTAAAATAATTCGCAGTAAAAAGCTTTTCGCTATAAAAATAATTTTAATCTTAATTAAATGCTTTCTACATGCCAGATCGCGACCATGGACGATTCGACGGCGACCCTCAACCAGTCGGAATTTCTGAAGGACGTCGACCTCGAAGCAGCGAACAATCCGCCAAAGCTGCGGTATGAATTATTTCACATTTTCATTAAATATTTATTCTTTAAAAGAATTTGTATGTGCATTAATTCGAGTTAAAATTATATATTATTGTGTTCGTTTCATATTTGATGATTTTCAGGCCCCAGCCACGTAAACCTCCATTAAAGGAGCATGACCACCCGAAAGTCCTGCACGGAAAGACCTGTAGCCACTGCCGAGATACTGTAGTGCACTTCGCATTTACTATCATATTTCTACTGAAAAGAGTACACAATAATAGGACAGAAATGTGAGTCATTTACAGTAAAAAAAATGGATTAAAGGCAATTTCCTTCGTTACAAAAATTTTAAATTCTGACTCAAATTCAAAAGATATCTTCATCGCAACCTCAATTACCATGCTCTGCTCGAAATATGTATGATAAAGAATTCAATTTGGAGCATACTGTTTTCTCGTGGAATCCCAGATGATTCCTCGTTATCTGACCGCCCGCAGGCGAGATCTTTATGAACACGCTTGTTTTAATTGCATACATACATATTTCGACGCTTTCTTATTAAATAATCATAATTTAGGTATTAATTGGATTTGTAAAATTGTAAATGTATGCTCTTATGTACTAGTTGTTTTTTTAAAGGAAATCTCCGGCGAATGTTGGGACAAGCAATTCAAAATAGGCATGTGAACTATGAAGTGTCCCGCACAGAAGGGCTAAAATATGCCTAGTTCTCTACCCGTCAGGTTTTCGGAAGGCTGTGATCCTCTTATATGATCCATTACCAATCCGATTTGGCCACATTTTGGAGTACCGTTATTGGGAGTGGCTTTCTTTTTCTTTAGGTTACACATTTTTCGTAATTGTAAGCTCACGACTGTTTGTAACCATCGAACATTGCGGCAGCCGCCGTAGCGAATGCGTCGTATTTAGAGCACTGAAGAGAGCAAAATGCTTACCATTAGCCTCCAGTTTTTCCGTCTTAAGATTTAATATGAATCAACTCTATTGAAAATGGATTAGAAACCTCTCACCCCCTCTTTGGCAAAAGCTCCATCACATTTTTGCTCCAAGAAATATGTTCAGCATAAAGACCAGTACACTTGAATTTGACGTAAAAAAAATTTTGGTCACAAAAAGAAAGAACGAAAAGGGCACAAGCAATGTGTGAGACGTCAGTCTCACACATTGCTTGTGAGAGAGAACCGAGAGAGAGAGAGGGAGGGAAATAGAGAGAGTTAATGGGAGGAAGAGAGCTAAAGATAGAGAGAAAAGGAAGCGTCAGAGGACGAAGAAGACATATCTGCATCTCGGCCCTCAGAGTTTACCTTAAAGATTTATTATTAGAATACCTTGGTGAGAGTTATTATTAGAGATTACTTAATTAAGTCGTTTAACTTTACTTATTCTTTCTCAGCCTGCTTCTTAATTAGTTCTTGGTCTCTATTGTTTTCCCAGCTTGCTGATTGTTTCTTTGCAAGTCCATCCCTTGCTTTTACCATTACTTTTGCTTCCACGTCACTGTTTAGCTTAAGATTGCGATGTCCTTTGCTGTCTACCTCTCTCTCTTACTATATTCTCATTTTTGACGAATACGTTAGATTTTATGGTACTTGGACAGCCTTTTATAGTTTAATTTTTATGGTTCATCATTACTAAGCGAGTAAAGTGTTCAACGAATTCATGCTTTATTTCGCGCTCTCCTACAATAATTGCAAACTTTATTTATGACCATTGAGGCAAATTGCACAAGACTGGAGTAGAGAAGGAAGACTACTACATCGAAATTAACGGACACGTAAATAGGGAAGAAGAGTCTTGAAGTATTCCTTCTGTTGTCGAACAAGTTAAAGAATTTAGGAATGTCTTATCATTAAACTGTATGAATTCGTGTTCGAGACCGAATAATATCAGTAGGGAAAATTTCAAAAATCATACTCCGAGTGGTAAAAGGTAATACTAGCAATGAAAATAATAGTGCTAAATCTATATATAATTAGCAAAGAAGAATGCATCGTGTATAAATATCCTTAAAAATGCGATTTAAATAAATAAATACGAAATGAAGAGTGATTAATATCGTGCTATGGACAATTTTAGCTATCCTATTTTATTGATGTAGTAAGTAACATAAACTAGCTACATTTGATAGCGACCACAAACGGGATTCTTGCCCGGGTATTGGCGATCTAGTCGTGCACTGTAACTAGGGAAAATTGGCATTATTATTATGTACATACATTTATACTTATATATTATAAATACATATATATATATATACACATATATAAATGTATAATGAAAAACTTTAATGTGACATGTATTTCTCGATGGCGCGCTGATGAAAGCGCTTGTTGTATTCAGCGAAGCCACGTTCGATGTCACCGGTCTGCGAAAGGAGAGAGAGATGACAATGAGAGAAAGAGAGAAAATAGACAGCGAGAGAAGTGAGAGAGATAGAGAGGAAAGGTAGAGAAAAACGAAGGATATAGAGAGAGAGAAATAAGAGATAGTGAGAGAGAAGTAGAGAGCGAAAGCCAGCCTTCAGTTTGACTCCCTTATGCACGGTGAAGACGTGCGACGCGACCGCGAATGTGTAACCGGCGCGGCAGAGTTCGTAGATCTAAAAAAAAACTCTGACATAGTTTGTTGCCCATTTGTTTCAACTATAGTCGAATGCCAAAACAGAGAATTATGGAAAAAATTCGAAATTCAAATGATTATATATTTGAATCTCTCAAAACTGACGAGAGCCTGCTGATCGCCGTGCCTGGTCGGGATGTCCTCGTCGCTGAGGGGCGCGTCCGTAGGCAGGATCACCTGAGGCTCCCAATGCGAGCCTCTTAAATGTTTTTTATATAATTTTTAAATTTGGCGCCCAAACCGTGGCCCATTCCAACCTCCTGACCTATAGGCCGTCGCTGAAATCGATGCTGGCGCTGTGCCAAACGACAAGTTGAACCAGCTCGGCAACCCAGGAATTGTATGGCCGATCGGGAAGACAAAGTGGTGGAATTCGAAGATTCTAGACAAGAGAGAGAGAGAGGGAAAGAGAGAGGAGAGAGAGAATAAAGCAGAACTTGAAGGAAGATCAGTAAGCTACATAGATAGTAGCTCTCACTTGCTCTCATCGACGCGCTTCTTCAATTCGACAACTGTTCGTGTCATGGGCACGGTGTCTTCGCGTTCGAAGCGTCTTAGTGAAAGAGATAGTATATTAGGCCCCGCCCCCATATTGTGATAATCCCATTTAAGCCCCGCCCTGTCATCTACCGTATCACAATCAGCCGTTTTGGGTCCTCCTTCATTGCGGCGTTTACGACGGCTGTCACCGACTCGGTGAAGTTGGCGGAGAGCTCCATCTCAATGTCGACGAGGATCCGGAATGGGGATGGTGATCCTGGAGAGTGAGAGAGAGAGAGGGAGGGAGAAAGAGAGAAAGGAAGAAGGAGAGACAGAGGTGAGGGAGATAAAGCGAGAGATGCAGCGAGAAAGAGGGTGGCAAAAGGAAGATTGTGAAAGAGAAGCGAGAGTATAGAATGATGCGCCAATTTAGAATCTTTCAACCATCAAGAAAAAAAGGCTCACCTTGCCGCGCCACATTCCTCATAACATTGATCGGATAGTCGCTGAGTGGTCGATGGCCCTCTTTTATGGTCTTGTCCACTGGAAATACTCATTGTCAGACTCTTTCACTAGATGTACAATTATATTCTTTTTGTACTTTAAGAAGAAGTACTAACGATGCATCTTCGAAAATTATTATAATTTGACAATTTATATCTATGTATGATATGTATATACAATCTATTAATATATAGCAATTTATTAATAACTGTAAATGGGAGAGAGAGAAAATTTTCAGTAGACAATTTTGTATCTAGCAAGTTAGTAATGAAGTGTAAGCGAAGAAAAAGAACATCAAAATAAAAATTAAATGAAATTTTCCTTGCCGTTATGTTCGCTGCCCGCGTCGCAGTTCTGCGGAATCTCCAGCGGCGGCAGAGGCAGGCATTCCTGCACAAAGGCTGCCTTGCGAAAGACGAGATGAAGCGAGACACGCTCGCCGAATGGACGGTCGCAGCTGAAAAAAATATGTATGTATTTAATTTTCATTTATTTTTTAAATTAATCAAATAAATAAAAAATTTCATAATAAACCGTTCAATTTAACGAGTATAATTATGGGAAAAGAAGTATTTTCTCCGGTCACAGTGCATCTCTGCAAGTGTGGTCACCTTTTAATCAATGTTGATATATATGAAAATAATTGAAACAATGAGGGGAAATGTATCAATATTTGAATATGACGAAAAACCCGATGGTTCAAATAAGACTACTAAACATATTTGGTGCCGATAGAAACGTACGAGGTCTCACGGTAACCGATTGCGTTCAAACTCTAGATTGGTATTTATTTCGACAGCTTAAAATTAATGAATTAAAAGATCACTAATGAGCCTTGACGAGACGCGGAATGACCTGTACGAGACCGGCGTCAACGAAGAGCGCCGCTGAGATTGGCCCGTTCCAGGTGTCAACCTAAAAGACGCAAGTGTCTCAAGTGTTTTTCCCCGCTAACTCATGAATCTATATAACTTTTGTTGCTTTTTAAATCGCCACTATGCAAAAAATAAACGCTTCCCGTTATAGTAGAGAAAATATGAAAGAGAAAAAATAAGAGCGAAAAATAAATATGTAAATGAAAATTACAAATCGATAAAGATGTTGTGCAAAGTCGACAGTGCTATGCGTGGCCAGAGTGATTGGCTTGAGCGTGGCGTTGGAGAAGCTAGAATTTAAAAAAAAATGATTAAAAACATTAATTGATTCAAACAAAAATCTTTAAAAAATTCTTTTGTAAACAAAACTATTCTTGTTCTCTACCTTATGTTTCGCCTCACCTTGTCGCAGAAAAGCCACTTATGATAAATAAAAATAATAAACTTAAAAAAATCTCACTTTTTAGTCGCGTTGAACAGACTGTATGCGATACAATAGCTGCCGTGATCTACCAGAGTGTAGTTGGTGCACGCGTTGTTTGGCCTACCGAAGTGGCGGCCTTCATCAGAAGTAGACCTGGAAGATATAAAATGCATAAATTGCTGCATGAGAGCTTAAGGTTTTTTTTGTCTATCAATCGCACTTGCATGTATGTTTGATATTTGCCTAAAGAGAATAGAAAAGTGGGTCTCGTATGATTGCTCTAGAGACGCGTATGCTTATGGATTAGTTAAGAACGGAAATGTTCAACAACCAGCAATGCAATGTTTGAAACCCCCCGCATTTGCTTCATAACGAAACAAACAAAAACTTTGCAAAATCAAAGCCGGAGACGAATCCTTGTATGAGCAAAAGAAAATATGAAAAGAAAATCCCAATAAATCGATGCGCAGAAAAGCGCGCCCAAAACGCGCGAACCTCTCAGTGGCAATTCGCCGAAGCGACTGAACAACAAGCACAATTCTGTGGACGATGAAGAGCGCGAGCGCGATGCCGCACACAATTCGGCGAGCGATTCGCGTTGGCATTCGCGTCAGACGACGTCGTTGCCTGAAGTACGGAGGAATGGAGAAGTTCAGGCGCTTCAGGCGGAGAACAGGAAGGAAGTGGTGAAGTGAGCTCGGCCTCTAATGTCTTGTAAGTCTCTGAAGGCATTAAAAAAATGCAATGGGCGGCGTTAAAGAGTGGACATGGGAGGGCCCTAATATACAGACCCAGTCGATATAGCGAATTCGACTAATTTCGGTATTCATGGATGGACTTGCTCGACCTGGGGCAACTAGAGTCTTGTTCGGAAACCATAGCAGCCACTGAGAGAGCGGGCGACAGAAACAGTGCAAAGTTCGAGGCCAAAGACTTCAGATCGTTCAGCAAGTTGCACATGCACCGAAACGATTTCAAGAAGCTCCTAAACTCCTGAAAGGTCAAAGTAGCTGATGACTGCGATATGACAAAGTGATGAAGAGGTGAGCATCTCATGTCTTGTACATGAAACATTGTGCATCTTGTTAGTGAGTGTCAGATTTTGCATTCAAGGACTTTCTAACAGCTCTTGGGCGAATACATTACGCCGCATCCTTTCTTTAATCCTTGCTCAGTTCCGATTCGTTAGCCTGATTCTTCCTACTTTTGTTTTCTCTAGTTAAATAGGCTTGACGGTGCCATAGAAACATGTGATTTTTTTACATATCAATTTTATACAATAGTACCCCTCTGTATTAGAACCCCCTTCTAATCGTACCCTCCCCTCAGAATTTAGTTGAAAATATAACCCCTCCGTCTAGTAGACCTCCCTCTCAAATAGTTCTTTTTTTTTATCGAATCTACCTGCCCTGACAACGGTTGAACGCCAAGAGCCAGCCAGTGATCGTCACCGTCGCGTGGTCCCACTCAGCTCGAAACTCATGAACGTCTCGAGCTCAATGGAGTCCTGGTCCTGATGGAGCTGGGCACGGGCGCAGCAATCTCCATCATCGATGAGCACGTTGTGGCGTAGCTGGGCTCACCTGCTCTCAAGAAGACGCGACCTACCATGGTCGCACCTTCCATGGCTCAGAGATCCGCCCGAAGGGCCGAAGCCGTCTCACGGTGAAATGTTCTACCCGATCTGCGCTAATCTGGATGTAGGTGTTTCCCGGAAAGGGCCAGTACTCTGATGAAGAAACATGATGCGGGCTCTCGGAATAAGCATGGGACCATTCTCCGCCATGAAGCACGTCGAACAATGAGAGGAAACGCTGGCGTCCAAGGTCGCGAAGATTCTTCAAGACAATCAAGAGCCCTTCGAACCTGGTCTGGGACATAGCAATGTGAAGAAAGCAATGCTGAAGTTCCGTAACGAACACCCAGAATTCTATCAATCGCTTCGTCCACATTCGGCTTCACAGACGCGGTTCTGTGAAGCCGTGTAGCATGTAGCAAATGTAGCAAGTAAATGTTATTCATTACATTAATAAAATAGGATAGCAAAAATTGTTCATTGCACGATATTAGTTTTATTTATTTATATTTTGTCTTATTTATATTTTAAAATCTTTTTTATGGATACATATACTTCTTTACAAGATATAACGGTATGTCTTCGTTGAAGTTAAAGTTACAGTATTTTTTCCATTAATCCAGCTAATTCCACTGACACGCGAGAATGAAAGCGGAGTTACTCTCAGAGTTATTTTTCGGTGATGATCCTCCTTTAATGGAAAAAAATTATAAGGGGAAAATGTCTCACCTCTTCTTCTAACAACATTGGTGTTTTAAGTGAAAGGCCCAGCGGGATGCTTCACCCCTATCCCCCCCCCCCTTTTCGCTTTCCAGGTGGTAAGGCGCTTCGTTCTTCTCTTCTCTGTCTCTGCAGCATTCGTTCCGACACCGTTTTTGTCTCTCTGCCACTGTGTCTCCTTTCGTTCAAACTGATGAGCACTTTTTTCTCATCATCTTGCTCCATCAATTCTCATGGCCTTGACAACAATAAACAACGATCCATTATTACACACAGAGCAAGAAGTGCGCTCTGCCCGCACTAGCAAATGAACTTTGTAGTAAACAAAATCCAAGCCGGAACTATAGAGCTCGTTTTCCTGTTACTAATGCAAAGTCGAGAGAGGCTAACCATAAGAGTTCTCATGATGAACGAGGCGCATCTTATCTGGATGCGGATGCAAAAAAAAAAGATCGCGTATGGGCACAGTTGGAAACGACATTTGATGCTGGCGAAACTGCTCAAAATATCTTTGTCTCGATTGCATACAAATAGAAATGTACAATAACCGGCCGATGGTTCACTCGACGTCCATGAAGAAGGAAGTCGGATACGAGAAATGAGCAGGGGTATACAGAAAGCGGCGTTCCGGCATCGTCTTCGCATCTCCGGGTGCAGAAGTTACGCAGAGCAGATTCTATAATTCGATCCATTAGTGCAAGGAGCAAAAATAATCATAGTAAAGGAAAAAGAAGAAATCGCGTCGATAAGCCGAGCACTCGATCGCTCTGACTGGGTAAAGCGCAAACGGCTTTTGAGAGAAACGACGACGCCAACCTTGTTCGCTTTCCTGGTGAGAGGTCGTTTCCGTCGTCGTTTTGAAAGGAAGCCTTTTCGAATTACCTCAATTCGAACTTTGCACTGAATTTTATGTAATGTGTACAATTGTTGCAGTTACAAGTAATGCCAACATTATTTTAAATCAAATAAAACCATTCCAATTCATCATAAGAATTGAGCCTTATTGCTTTGCATGCCCTCAAGGGAATAAGTGCATGGCCTTTGCGCGAGCGAACAGTCAAATGACGCCTACTCAAACCTGTCTCAGTTCCTCTTTCACTTGCCGTTTACATTTGCGTCAATTGGGAGATTTCACTATCTTTTCACCCTCTCTCTCCTTTCTCTTTCTCTCCTCTCTCTATCCCGTCCTCTCCTTTCACTCTCTCCACTCTCTTTCTCTCTCTCTCTCTCTCTCTCTCTCTCCTTTCTCTCTCCTCCCTCTATCTCGCGCTCTCCTCTCTCTCTCTCTCTCCTCTCTTTCTCTATCTCTCTTACTCTATCTCTTTCTCTCTTTCTCCCACTCTCCGTTGTTCTCTCTCTCCTCTCTCTCTCTTTCTCTCTTTCCCCCTCTCCCTGTTGTTCTCTCTCCCCTCTCTCTCTCTCTCCCTCCCTTTCTCTCTCTCTCTTTCTCTCTCCCTCTTGTTCTCTCTCTCCCTCCCTCTTGTTCTCTCTCTCTCTCTCTCTCTCTCTCTCTCTCTCTCTCTTTCTCATGACATTTCGAACAGCGTAATGTGTGAACTCTCATCACGAGATAGTCAAGCCATATCACTAGAAGAAAGCAAGGACAGCATGAAAAGTTCACAAAAGTTCTCTGCCAGTGAAAGAGTCGAAGCATCTTCCCTTAGGAAGCCGTGTTAACCTCCTTACCATTAGTGTATTAACTTGGTGAGATGGGGGCGGATAGACTTCATTTCATTTCATAGCCATCTCCCAATACTACCTCTACGTCTAAGAGAAAGGTGTACCATGCCTTCCATTCGACTCCTCGCCCTTCTCATCCTCGTTGCTGCCTCGCTCGCCATCACAAATGCGTGTATGGCGATGGTGCCGACTGATCCGGCGCTAACCAGGTCAGTTACGAAGAAATTACATTCGAAAATTATTTTTATTATTTCTAACTAAGTAAACAACTGTATTTTTTTCTATAGATACTCCAGAGGGTACTGTTTTTCAAAAACCCTTGCGAGAGAGGGATACTATTAGAAGGAGAGGTTATACTACAGGGGGGGGGTACTATTTTCAACGTGAAGCACTAAAAGTTTAATTGCAACATTTTAATCTTTAAAAAGGATAATAGCTCGACTTTGTTGGAATAGTCACTGGAATATCCGTTTTACTGCAATTTGAATGAATATGCAATCAGTCATGTAATTGGAATGAACATCCCATGCCTCCAGGATCCATTCAGTACATATGTAACGAGCTGTGGCATTAGACAATGAGAGGGGGCATTATTGGAGAAGAGGGGGGGAGGTGCTATTAGAGAGTGATTGGCACTTTTTAAATTACATTTTGTTAGTGGTATTCTTAAAGAGGTTCGAATAAAAGGAGGGGCACTAATAGAGCGAATACAGTAAATGTTAAGTTTAGTTAGTTTAATAGTAGAAAAAAATACTTACATCAAATTTTGTAGACCGCCGCCTGTCACCACGACCGCGGCGGCGGTGTCCACTACAACCACCGTCGTCACATCGACATCGACTCTAACTACGACGACCACGCCGACGCCAACGACCTCAGCGACAACCACATCGTCAACCACGACCACGACCGCCTCGACAACTACAGCGCCAACGTGCACACTTTGCGCTCCTGTCTTCTATAAGGTATGCGCATGCCAATTTAGCTTTTACTTTTCTACCGTGCATTATTGCCAGATTGTTTGCACCACTCAAAACAAGAGACAATTCTTGAAGCAGTATTCGCAATGTGGCACATACATTTTCATATTCCATTTATTGATTAATATGAGGAATATCAGAGCTTACTAATTAATTAATTAATTAATTAATAGATTCCCGAACCGGGAATTTGTGCCGAAGGCCAAACCCACTGCGCCGATGAGAGTCTCCTAATTCTGGGGACAATGCCTTGCAAGACGGCGTCGTGCAAGGGAGCGACACTGTTCGTCGGTGACGTCGGTTACAGCTCAAAATTTTTTAAATTAATTAATAATACCACAATTTGAAGCCACAATTTTTGCAAGCAAGGATATTTATTACCGATGATGCATTTACATAAGCATTTTCCATTCAACGTTAGGCGATACTGCACGACGGCTCTCTGGTTTTTATACATTGATGAGCCTAAAATATTTATTTACTACATATATAATATCCTCAGCATCTCTCTATTTCTATTTCTCCGGTTTCACGCGAAATTTTAATGAGCCTAAATTATGTATCTATACAATATCGTCAGCCTCTCTCTGCCTCTATGTCAATTTGTGCACAGGGTATCGAAGTGACCGGCCAGGTCACCTGCGCGGCGACCACGCCCGCCGGATATGTCGACGATGCAAAACGGCCGTTTCCAGACGGCACGCCTGTCTTCTGTGGCGCCGGTATGTTTTTTCCTCTTCAATTTTTTTATTTTTATTCTTTTATTTAATAATATTCATATATGTGCTACATAACTGATTATGTCTCATTACTTATCTTTTTTATCCCTACACAAAGGTGACAAAACAAGTTCTATAGACGAATATGTAGATATCGTTCTATGGACATCTGTGATAATTTTAAATATGTATATGTGAGTGCGTGTGTGCGAAAATGCTGCTCCTCCTCCAGATATCTCGGTGTGCTCTTGTCCATCCGGCTACACGATGAACCAGGACGCACTGCCGGAGGAGACACTCGTCGACAGCGCCACTCTCGGCAAGTACGGCTGTCCCATCAAGAACTGCGGCGCCGCCTCTTCTCTTCAATACGCCGCAGTCAGTGTGCTAACGCAAATTAGTAAAGGAATATCAATATATATCTGCAGAGAGGTTGGGGTTCGTAAACATAGCTTGATGGCTGGGTCAAAAAAAAATTTTTATTATTATTAACTATTGTTGTACGAGAATATGTAGAGGCTTCCGGCAAAGTATTGGAAAGACATTTAATGTTAGTCTAATAAGTTGGAAACATACATTCATATGCACTCTCTCTCTCTCTCTTTCTCTCTCTCTATCTCTCTCTTTCTTTCTCTCTCTTCTCTCTCTCCCTTTCTCTCTCTCTATCTCTCTCTTTCTTTCTCTCTCTTCTCTCTCTCCCTTTCTCTCTCTCTCCCTTTCTCTCTCTCTTTCTCTCTCTCTCTCTCTCTCTTTCTCTCTCTCTCTCTCTCTCTCTCTTTCTCTCTCTCTCTTCTCTCTCTCTTCTCTCTCTCTTTCTCTCTCTGTATCAATGTTATCAATGTTTGCATGGCTTGAGGACCGTAGCCCCCTTGGATCGATGACGTGCAATCCGACAATGAGCTCATACGTCGAGCAGAACGGCGACGTCCTCTTGACAGGCCAATATGCCTGCTGTCAGTGGTGTTTTCCTGATTATTGGTGAAATCATTTTTGGTCAAATTATTATTATTATTGGTCAAATTTCAGTCAGACATATCATGTACACATCAAAGCACTCTTTCGGACACCCATTTTAAAAAGGAGCCACGAAACTAAACGCGTATTCTCTGTATATATTTGAAATGTTCTTGGAGAAAATAGCAGTTGTATCTCTCTCTCTCTCTCTCTCTCTCCCTCGCTCTCTCTCCCTCTCTCTCTCTCTCTCTCTCTCTCTCTCTCTCTCTCTTAACACCAAAAAGGGCGTGCTATCCCGCCCTAGTGTCAGAGGCAAAATGCACACAAATTCAAAAGTTATAGTTTTATGCTCCTTTAAGACGCGGCTGTTGCTGGGGACGCCGCTATTTGATGTCATCATCTTTCGTCTCCATCCCCTCTAACACTACTGCCATTTTGCTGCTCATTCCTCTGTACATGGTCGGTCGACTCTTCTGCCATGCTTGTGTATGTACAAAAGTATGTACATACACCCGCCTCTTTCTCATGTATAGTTTGTAGTGTTGCGACAAAATAAACCTTAGCATAACCACTTTACTCGCTTACTTAGTAATGATGAACCGCAAAATTAAACCGTGCACATACAGAATGTTTCGCAAAAGGATAGACATCACAATTTATGTCTTACAGTAAATATGAAACTCCTGCCTATGTCACATTCTAGCAGGTCTAGTATGGAAAAGAATAACATCGAAGAAAGTCATTAATCTTCCTAGAAGATAAGGTTACAGCAGTCAAGTTTGCACAATCTTAAATAATCCTCGGGTCAGTCTTACATTTAGCTATAAAAAAACTCAAAGACACCTTAATAAGTCTTAAGTACCCTTAATGAACCTTAAGCGACCTTAATGAGCCTTAAGTGACCTTAAAGGCTCTCTAAGAGTTCTTCTGCTGCACCTTCATGGTGACCGTCTTGACTTCCGTGTACGCCTCGAGTCCGTATTCGCCGAGCTCGCGGCCAATGCCTACAATTTTGTACTTTAAGAAAAATAAAAATAATAAAACAATTAAATTTACATAATTATGCATCCAAATCTAATTAGGCTGCTGTATTTATAATTAGTGTTTCCTTGCTGGGGTGGCGTCTTATTTTTCAGCGTGTGTTAAAAAATATATTTTTAAAAATGATAAATTTCTCCTGACCTGATTGTTTGTAGCCACCAAAGGGAGCGGCCGCATCGAAAACGTCGTAGCAGTTGACCCTGGATCAGGGCAAAATGTTTAGCCTTTTTTAAACGGGCCTAAACGCTAGGCTAAACTAGAGCGGCCATTCTTACATTTTTAATCAACAAATTATCATGCACAGGCAAAACATAAATACAAGCTTTCACTCTCTTCATCTTCATTGCCGCACTTTTCAATCTCAATCATCTGTCCCTCGCACTCCTCTCTCTCTCTCTCTCTCTCTCTCTACTTCTCTCTCTTCCCCCTTCTCTCTCTTTCTCTCTCTCTCTCTCTCTACTTCTCTCTCTTCCCCCTTCTGTCTCTTTCTCTCTCCTCTCTCTCTCTCTCCGTCTCTCTCTCCCATCTCTTACCAAACAGTGCCCGCTCGAATGTTATTGGCTACATGGAATGCCCTCTCAATGTCCTTGGTCATGACTCCGGCAGCGAGTCCATAAATGGTGTTGTTCGCCTTCTCGATCAAATCTTCAGTGGAGTCGAACCGGATCACCGCCATCACCGGGCCGAAGATCTTCAATAGAAAAAAAAAGATTTAAATAATTCATTTTTCTCCTTTGTTAAAAAAAGGTTTCATTAAATGTCAATTGAGTAATGATTTAAAAAAAATTTGGTAACTAACTACCATCAAGAAAATGGCCAAGGTTTATTATTTTTTTGATTAAAAGTTTTGAAACCTCTAAAAAAATGTTTAAACAAAGAAATAGGTCATCTTTCAAAAAAAAACTCAACATAATTTTTTAAAAAAGCCCAAATAGAAAATAATTAAATTAATATTTTTTTATAAAAATAAAAATTAACAGATTAAAAAAAACACTTGAAAGCATCGACCTCCTTTTGCGCAATCTGCATTCCATCCTTGACATTCGCAAACACGGTCGGATTCACGTAGTGGCCAGGGCCGGCACCCTACAGGCAAAGCATATTTTGCATGGAATTTGTAATTTTAAAAAAATACATAAAATACATCCCTGCTTGAAACAACAAATTGAAAAAAAAAGATTTTCTTTTTCGAACAAAATATAATAAACAAAAAAAAATTGAAGGAACTTTAAATGCATTTGTATTTTTAAAATCAGACAATTTGAATTTCCGTATTTACTACAGTAATCTCTCAGGATACTACCGTAATACCTTTGTGCCTCCAGTAACCAGCTGGGCGCCCTCAGCCTTGCCTGCTGCGATGTACTTGAGGATCGTCTGAACCTGGTTGCCGTCCACCTGAAAATAAAATACGAAATTGGTTATATCCGGTTTGCTCTCCTCTCTCTCTCTCTCTCTTCCTCTCTCTCGCTCCTCTAAATCCTCTATTGCTCTCTCCATCTCACAACCCATTTCTCCGAACTTTATGTCTTTCTACTCTTTCCTCATCTCTCCCTGCACAACATCATCTCTCTTTCAATTCTTCTCTCTAACTCTCTTTCTACCTCTCTCTCTCTCTCTCTCTCTCTCTCTCACCTGAGGTCCCTGGGTCGTCTTGATATCGAAGGGATCACCGATGACTGCCTGCTCCGCGCGCTCCTTTGAGCGAGCAACGAATTCGTCGTAGATCTTCAAGTAAGTGAATTTATTAATTTTATTCATTAATTTCATTTACAAACAAAAATATAAAATCAAAAACATAAAATTCGTTGCAAAGAATAATTTTTAAAACATACATTAAATTATGATAAAATTACATTAATTATTGTTTTAAAAATTTTTATATAGTAATATCTTTCTTCACTTTAGCGTACTTTTTTTTCTACTTCTGTTCTAGCCCAACCTTTCATTTAAGACCCGCCCATTTCTTAGCCCCGCCCATTTCTTAGCTCCGCCCCTTTCATAGCTCCGCCCCTTTTCTCTCTCTACCTTGCCCTCGACGAAAGTCCTCGAGCCGGCACAGCAGCATTGTCCCATGTTGAAGAAGAGGCTGTGGTGGGCCTGCGCAACGGCTTCTTCCACGTTCGCGTCCGCAAAGATGATGTTGGGCGACTTGCCGCCGAGCTCGAGGGTCACTCTGGAAGGAGAGAGAGAGAGAGAAAGAGAGAGAGAGAGAATGGGAGATACAGAGAAAGGGGAGATAGAGAGAAGTGAAGAGAAAGAAAGAAGGAGAGAGGGGGTAGTAAATGAGAGGGAGAGAGAGGGAGAGAGAGAGAGAAAGAGAGAGAGAGAGAGAGAGAGAGAGAGAGAGAGAGAGAAAGGGAGACAGAGGGAGAGAAAAAGGGAGACAGAGAGAGAGGAGGGACTGAGATGTTTTTATATTAAAATAATTTTTGTTTGCCAACTTCTTAACGTTGCTTTCCGCTGCTGCCTTCATGACAAGGCGACCCACTTCTGTCGAGCCAGTGAAGGCGACCTGAGATAATAGGAGAGAATATTGCCCGTTTCCATCTTTGGATGGACATTATTGGAAGTAATGAACATAACAAGTGTACTCATACGCCAAGAATATTCACAATTTTTCTGAACGACATAGAAAAATATTGAATATGATTTTTTTTCTTCATTTATTTTTCAATATATTAAAAAATGAATTTAAAAATCTCATTCAAAAATTAATTAATTCTATTTAATCACCTTATCAATGCCCATGTGCGACGAGATTGCCTGTCCTGCCGTGTGACCGAAGCCTGAGATAACGTTGACGACTCCTTCGGGAAAGCCGGCCTGGTCAAAATGTCTTTCTTTCTTTCTGGCCATATCTCTTTCCCTTCATTCTTCATGCTCTCTCTACTCGTCCTCCCCTCTCTCCCTCTCTCCGTCTCTTCTCCTCTCTCCTTCTCTTCCTCCCTCTATACCACCCCTCTCTCCGTCTCCATCCCCCCTCTCTCTCTCTCGTCATCTCTTTCTTCCTCTCTCTCTCTCTCTCTCTCTCTCTCTCTCTCTCTCTCTCGTCCTTTCTCTCTCTCTCTCTCTTTCTCCCTCTCTCCAACTCTCTCTCTCTCTTTCTATCTCTCCTCTCTCTCTCTCTCTCTCTCTCTCTCTCCCTCACCTCCTTGACCAGACTCGCGACATGGAGAGCGGAGAGTGGCGTCTGCTCGGCCACCTTCATGACTACCGTATTCCCCATGGCCAGTGCCGGGCCGAGCTTCCACGCTTGCATCAGGAGAGGGAAGTTCCACTGAAATCCTTTTTTTAATATGGATTTTTTTACTTAAATAAATAAAAAATAATCACAAACGAAAACAAAATTTAACATAAAAAAAACCATTAAAAAATTTTGCCTTTTCTATAAAGGCGAAACTTTTTTTCAAAACTCATAATAGAGTTTTCGTGCTTTGTGGCTGTTTAGAATGACCACTTTGATAGGGGGGGGGGGGTTCTCAACCCCTCTCCCGGTCCTAATTAGGGCCCCTCCACTCACCGGAATGATCTGGCCACAGACGCCGACCGGCTCGTGGCGCGTGTACGTGAAGAAGTCGCCCGCGATCGGGATCACCTTGCCGTGGTTCTTGTCCGCCCAGCCAGCGTAGTATCTGCAGAGAAAGAGAGAGAGAGAGAAAGAGAGAGAGAGAGATCGACCGAGCGAGAGAGAGAGAGAGGGAAGAAGTGACAGAGAGAGATTAGAGAGGAGAGAGAGAGCAGAGAAGACGAGACAATATAGAGAGAGATTTCACAATTCCATGAAAAATTAAATGGCCTAGACCTGGTTTCTCTCGTTGTCATTCTTCGGTATGGCAACTACCGTAACCCATCAACTAAATCCTCCTCTTTTCCTGCCGGGACCCAATGCTCTTTCAAACCTGAGACAGTTGATCGACAGCTGTACATCGCCTGCATACGCGACGCTGTACGGCTTCCCGTTGTCGAGTGTTTCAAGACTCTGGAAACAAAAAAAAAATAGGTTAGTAACATTTTCTTATAAGTATGAAGAAGTTTCTTTATATAACAAATATATTTTTTTCTAAAAGCAAGTCTGATGGCTGATACAAAGTATTCTTTAACAATGGAAAAGTAAAAAATTCCCGTGTCTCGGCATCGTTCAAAAAATTGCTCGATCTACATTTGAGATAAGAAAAATAAAGTTCTTATGCCATAGCTGACCATAATATATACATTTCTCCCTCCTCTATTCCATTTTCATACATACAGCACCTCTCCCATGCCTCTAGCCAAATGTACCGTAATTCTAGAAAGCTCGACCAAACTCCTCGAAATCCAAACATAACTTTTCACGTGTGTTGTCAAACCGCGCCCTATTCTGACAGTATCCCCACAAACTCTACAAAAATATACAATATTAACCTATAAACAAATATACCGTATCCAACTATGTACCTGTAACCAAATATACCGTATCCCCTCTGCCCAAACATACAGTAACCCACCGCTAGTAGCACTCGGTCACGCTCCATCAGATCGGCCAGGCGATTCATGAGCTCGCCGCGCTTCGACGCATCCATACGGCGCCACGGCGAACCGGTCTTGAACGCCGATTTGGCGGCCTGGGAAAAAAAACAGGATTCAAATTTCCCGCCAATTTTTTTAGAGAGATTTCCCGCTTAATTTGCCATACGACAGACATTTTTTAAGGCTTTTCGCATCTCGAGTTCAAAATCTTTTCAATATTCTCAAATCTTCTGCTAGAGAACAAGTTCTCACTTTTGGTATTGTAAAAAATAAAGTAAAAATAGTATTTTTTAATGGTAAGAAACAATTTCTGCCACCAGATTCAAGAATTACCAGGTCCTGAACGGAATGTCTCCTCCTACCGTACCTTGACAGCCGCGTCGACATCGGCCTTGTCGCCCTCTGCCACGTCGGCAATCTTCGTGGCGGTCGCCGGGTTGAACGTCTCGAAAGTCTTGCCAGACTTGGCGTCCACAAACTCGTTGTTGATGAACAACTGGAAGCATCTCATATTTTGATGGTCACTGTTCATTCCTATACGATGGCTCAGTCAGCGCATCTAATTTCTATATTTTTTATATCAAAGGAAAAAATATTAATGCCAATTAATATTTATAGATTCGACAAACAGCTAGAAATATCACACACTTCTATGGTAATTTTTTTTATTTAAGAAAAACATCATTCAACATACAATTTCAATTAAAAAAAATTACTTTTGCTTAAAGGACAACTGGATCTAGAATAACATTTTCTTTTTTTTATTATTTATATGCATATACATATATATTACTTTATTTTTTTTCATTTCCATTCGTCTATGACGAGTTATTCAGTTTTCAAATTGGAAAAAAGAAAGTTAAAAAAATTTCACAAACAAAAAATTCTGTTTTCTAACCTTGGTGTACTTTGGCTGGACGTCCTTGATGGGCGGCGGGAGAGAAGCAAAGGCGCGCAATGATGAAGAGAGCGGCTGCAGACGCAAGAGAGACATCTCGTCGGTCGGTTACTGAATGGAAGAGAGAGAGAGAGCGAGAGAAGCAAAGAAAAGAGTGAGTGAGAGTCAGAGAGGGACTAGAGTGTGAAACAATTAGAATAAGAGAGAGTGAGAGAGATAGGGAGGGAGAGAGGGAAAGGAGAGGTAGAGGGGCAGAGAAAAAAGACAAGGAGAGGGAGAGATACAGATAGAAAAAAGGCAAAGCTAAGAAGAGAGAGATAGACAGAGAAAAACTAGAGTGAAAGCGAAACAATGAGAGAGAGAAACCGAAAGAAGAGAAAAATACGGCATTAACTAGACCAAAAATTGCAAGGCCGATGCCCGAAAAAAACTAAACAGGAACTGACAATTTTTCGGCACTTTCCTCAAGTTTAGCTCTCTCTCTCTCTCACTCACTCTCTCCTTTCACTCTCTTTCTCTCACAGCTCTGCCTTTTCTTACCCTGTCTGCATCCTACAATGCAGAATTCTCCTAAATATTCCTACAATAACCACGCGCATCCCATTGCTTGATCTAAAAAATGCTATACCTTTTCCATGCAGACAAAACTACAAATAGCACGTTGATAATTGACTGTAAGGCTAGCAAGAAAGATTTTGAAAAAGGACAAAAAAAAAATTATACGAGGGTGGCGGTTCAAGCACATTTTAGTTTTGCCACTAAATCAAACTACGTTTCAATGTCAAAGCGAACGAGGCGAGGCGTTGGCAAACACTTTCGATTACTGACTGAAGAAAGCGGACAGGGAAACCATTCGGGCATTTCTCTACCTATCTGCTTTCCTTTCTCTCTCTCTCTCTCGCTCTCTCACCACTTGTTTACCAAAAGGGCCAGTCAAATGGCATGCTGCATTACGTGAGAGTGAGAGAGAAAGAGATAAAGAGATAGAGCCAGAGAGAGAGAGATAGAGAGAGAGAGAGCGAAAGAGAGCGAGGGACAGAGAGAGAGAGAGAGAGAGAGAGAGAGAGAGAGAGGGAGAGACGGGGGCAGACATGAGAAAGGACTCTCAAAACAAACTCGAAACAAGAGCCAACTTAACGGGGGGAATATGATCAACAACTCAAGTCCAGTCCAAAGGTTGTGCAGGCAAAAAAAAGGGAGCTTTTTGTCATCATAGAAAATAGTATTCCGGGGTTTGCTTGGCTAATCCAAGGGGAATAAACAATAGAAACAAAAAATAAACAATAAACAGTCAATTGAAAGACAAGACGACCACTTGAGCCTTTCACAACTAGCGGAAATAACAAGAGCTAACGTAAGTTCGCTGCACTTTTTCCCAAAAACTCAGGCAAGCATGCAAATTTTTGGGGGTTTGAAGTGGCTGGAGTCGAACTAAATAAATTAGCCCCATCGCGTTTCTGGTAACTATCAGAAAGCGGCTAAAACACCATAAAGATTAGATCGAATTTTGACTTGATCTATTCGTTTTGCTCTACTTGACAGCATCGCACACGTATCGTGCAGAGATGGAGTGAGGGAATGGCGCGGAGAGGAGAGCAAGCGATGGGCACGAGAGAGCACGAGATTGAGAGAGAGAGAGAGAGAGAGAAGTGGGAGAGAGAGAGAGCGTGAGAGAGGGAAAGTGGGAGAGAGAGAGAGAGTGAGAGAGAGAGAGATTCCGAGTGACTGAGACATTAAGAAAGACAACAGGCAGAGAAGGGAGCGCGAAGGGTAGATAAAAGCATCCAGTATTCTGCACCGCAACAAAGCTCTCTTCTACCATTACGCTAGAGTTCAAACCAGAGTGTGGTCGTTCTCTGTAGTGATCGCCCAATGTACAAGCTCACTATCAGCTCGGCTAGCTTACTTCAAGGCCAGTTCCTTATCACCATTTTTTTTCTTGAAAGAAAGGTACAGCCATGCTTGAGATATTATAACAAAAATCCAATATATCAATACGTTTTAATACTGATAATAACTCTTTATTCTCACCGAAAGTCGCAGAATATATGCCAGGATATGCAAGATTAAAATGTGAGCCAATATAATGGCATAACCAGTAGTTTTAAATAGCATGTGTTTCAAAGCTACTTGTGCCCTATCATACTGTATTGTGGCATTTAAACAAGAATATAAAAAAAAATGAGGCGTCTAAAATATTCGACTACACACGCTATCTGAAATAGTCAAAATGTAAAATTCGTTTTAAGATGACCAATAAATAAAATGTCTCCTTCAATAACGAAAGTAAGACAACGTTGCTCCTTTTTTAAGGGGAGTTGAAAGAAGAAAGAAAACTCGCCCATTCTAGGGCGCAACCATCTTGGCGACATTGCCCGGATTGAAGATCTCAATCCAGTAGCCGTCCGGGTCCTGCAATATCCACAATATGTTAAATATGAAAATGCAATAACATATACAATTGAATCCCGTATGTACTGCAATAAAAATAGGAAAAATAATTATGGGCTGTGGAAATGAATGCAAATTTCAGACGTTTTCAATGTTATTTTAGAATAAAAATAAAAATAAAGATTGATTTCTCAAATCATGCACATCTGTATAAAGAGGATTACTCTATTTTTTTTACTAACTATCATGGAATAGATTTGTTTTCGCGACTACGGTAGTTTTCGTTGCGAGATTCCCTCCCTGAATCAGGGAATTCTCCCCTTACCTGAATGAACGCGAGTCCCTTCATGCTGCCGTCTTGGGGCTTCTTAATGAAGGGCACGCCGAGAGTCTCGAAGCGAGCGCACGCTGCGTCCACATCTGGGACGACGATGCCGATGTGGCCTAGAGAGAGAGAGATAGATAGAGAGACAGAGAGGGAGAGAGAGACAGAGAGAAGGAGAGAGAGAGAAGAGAGAGAGAGAGAAGAGAGAGCTAGAGAAAAGCAAGGGAGGGAGAAGAGAGAAAGAGAGAACCGAGAGGGAGATAGAGTGACAGAAAATACAGAAGAGGAGTGAGGATGTAAGAGGTATACAAAACAAATCTTACCGTATCCTCTTGGCTCCTTGTTTCCGTTGTGGTAGCAGAAGTCCTCCTGATCCTCGGTTCCCCAGTTGCTGTAAAGTAAAATTGATGAATTCATTCAGTACAATTATACCATATTACTGGTTGGCATAGCCAGAATATGTTGATGGAAAACTGTTGTGCCAATAATAAAGGATATCTTGGGGTATCTGTCGCGGGAAAATGGTGGGTATTGATCACGGAAAGGGAGGGGGGTATCGAGTACCCGAATTGGGGTTGGGGGGGGGGGGGGGGGTTTGAGTACCTAAAAAGGGGGGGGGGGGATAAAATACCCGAGGGGGGGGGGGGTGGGGGTTTCTAACTGCGTCAACTCGAGAGTACACGGCGTGGAGAACGCGTACGTCGCCGACTCTGCTTCTCCAGTCGGCACTTCGCCGGCCGGCTTGTAGGCAAGAAAGAAGAGCGAGAACTTGTTGGCCTCGAAGTCGAACTGGCGGAGAAGACTGTGTGAGGAGAAAGGGATTTCATTTATTTATTCAATTATAAATTATAAAAAAATTTTAACCAAAAGAATGGAGAAGAATTTAACATACAAATAATAAAGTATTGTGCCGTTGTAAAAGTTTTTTTTCATTACAAGTTCTATATATGTTCAACCTTGCCTGGTGCGAATCAATCATAGGATGCATTAGCAAGCAGTATAAGGAAAAAAAGGAGGAAGCAAAACCACGGGTGTGGTAATCTAAGTAAAAAAGATCAAAATATATTTAAGGTAGATCACATTTTTATACTTCAAATAACAGATTCCGAATCCAACGTATAGTTCAGCTCCTTAAACGCGGCTTTTCTAATTAACGTTCTAATAGAATAAAAGTTATACAAATTAGCAGTAAACTCGTAACTTTTTGAACGGCATGATAAAAGTTTGATTTGTATGTATGCTTTTTTTACTTTATATTATTTTTTATTAGTTTTCCAACTTTAAAAAGAAAGAAATACATAGATGACCCTTCTAGAGTGGACTCGATAATCTATTTGAGAATTTTCAAGACTTTTGCACTTCTCTTCTCTTCAAAGCTTGCATGTGTTCTCTTGCCTTTTGGTCAACGTCAAAAAAGCGTGCATTCAAAACAGAGTTGAAATGTTTAAATTTAAATAATTCCTTGAAATACATATATATATATATATATATATATATATATATATATATATATTTCTCACCGCATTCCGAGTGTCTGCGTGTAGAAGGGCAGTGACTTGCGCGGATCCTTGATCCGGAACATGGTCTGCTGGAAGTAGAAGTCGGCCGTCTCGGCAGGAGGCTCGTCGCCGCACAGGGAGGCAACCAGGAGGAAAAAGAAACACTCATTTAATTTACACCATTCAATTCTTAAAAACAAATAATTAGAAATAAATTGCTTAAAAAAAAGTAAGTACAAAAGTGGATTCATAAAAAGCAAAAAATAATAATAATAAATAAATGAATGAATGAAAAAGAAGGGTTTAAATAGTTTACAAGGAATGCTTTGTACACTTTTTGGGAAGTACACTTTTTGGGAAGCGAATAACGAAAGAATAATACGGATACAAGAGAAGAAATAAGATTTTTTTTTCATTCTGTGATAACAATTGTGATATAGTAAACATAAAACATTTAAAGGACACATATTTGGCCCTTTATAAATGTGTATATTTTTTTCTTAAGAATAAATGCAACTTTGACAGATGCACATCATGTTTATAGAATTTAAACGGGCAAAAAGAAATGAAAGTAATATTATAAGAGAATCTAACCATCTCCTTGCTGACTGGACGGAGAGGCGTGGCCTCCTTCTCCTTTCCTTCAAGATTGACGGTCGGTTTGAGGAGTGGCATCTCTGGAAAGGAAGGAATTAGGTATGTGTGTGGCAAACATTTATTTCTTTTAACTTTAAAACAAGAAAGGCATGAGGTTTGCAAAAAGGTTATACGACAAAAGTATACTTTTACCCTTTTTTAGTGTTAAAGAGCATCAATATTCACGAACAGGCAATAGAATCTCTTTAAAAATCGTTTTCTTACCATTAGAGAACAAATGACGCCTTCAGAGGGAAGAAATATGGATGACACAGCAATGAACAAATCAAGAATGTTGGCAGGGCCAGCGAACATGAGGACACGACGACATGATTAAGAAACGAGCAAATAAAAACTGGTGATTCAAAAAAGACCGTCGTGCTCAAAGAATATTTCATTTCCTTCAGTTCGGCTACAAACTACACACGAAGCCTTGTAACGTTTTTCACAAACCTCACCACTCAATTCTTGCTAATCTGCACGTTCCTTTAGTTTTTTTTTCAACGAAGTCACACCAAGATGATTTTTTTTCTGCCATTTTATCAACTTAATTTATCCTACTACTTAAGTGACATTTGGGCACTTCTAAAAGGAATATCATGCGGCAAAAAAACTGCTAATACTTTATATGCTAAAATTTATCAATCATAATCATTACGGGTAAAAGAGAGGTGAAGTGAATACGAGAACATATAATGGCCGCTGGAAGGAGTAAACGGTCGGCAAGTAGAGGATAACAACCTCCATATCTTGCATGTGTAGAGAATTGTTGAGTATCTTTGTAGAGAGCGAGAGAGAGAGAGAGAGAGAGAGAGAGAGAGAGAGAGAGAGAGAGAGAGAGTGAGAGAGAGAGAAAGAGAGAGTGAGAGAGAGAGAAAGAGAGAGTGAGAGAGAGACAGAGAGAGTGAGAGAGAAAGAGAGGGTGAGAGAGAGAGACAGAGACAGATTCAGCATAGTCATTGTAAACACCCATTCCTTGTTTTTTACTTCTGCAACAGTACTATTTATAAAGACCGCATCGTCCTTGAGCTCGATCCCTGCTCCATCAGCGGCCAATTACTTTATTATACAAAACCACCGACTACATTTTAATCATCACAGAAGACAAAGAACCACGTCTTTCTCTCTCTCTCTCTCTATTTGTAACTCATCTCCTTCTCTTTCTCTCTAACTACTATATCTCTCTCTTTATATCTAACTAGTCTCTCTCTTTCTCTCTATCTCCTCTCTATCTCCTCTCTCTCTCTCTCTCTCAATGAACCAAACCTGACCAGGCCTGCAGTCTTCAGCGACGGTGGCTGAATCTCCGGCTCTTGAACATCCACAACAGCCCCTTTTCTAGCGCATGCACGCAAGAGACATCATGAGAATCCGGTACTCTTTCTCTCAAGTCAACCATCCGATTCCGCTCTCGACATCTTATAGACCGAGAGATCGACCTCGGATGCCCTAAGGTTGTCTGAACACCGTCGTCATCCCAAGCTTCATCTCTCTCTCTCCATCTTATGCCTTTATGGCCGGCGCCAAGAGCGAGAGAGAGAGAGAGAGAGAGAGAGAGAGAGAGAGCCAGCTTGCTCTTTTGGCAACAAGCCAATAAAATAATCAGAGGAAAATTCAAATACATAGATTACGGTAGAATTTTAGAGTTTCGTGAGCTTCTGCCCAAGTATGTACATACATTTTATTCTCTGAGAAATGAGCTAAACGAGAATAGTCTGAGATACAGTCATGTTGATCGTTAAAGGAAGTATCCGACGAAAGAAAAACCGTATCTGCTCACCAAGCTTCAAGCTTCAACCTTCAAGCTCACATGCCCTTCTATGCAAGAGCGAGAGAGAGAGAGAGAAAGAAAGAGAGAGAAAAGAGAGAGAGAGAGAGAGGGTGCCATGAAATGGCTTTTATTTGATAAATGGAGAAGGAAATAAATTTTCAATGACCAAAAATTATTTCGTGTGACTATTTACCAGTCTCTCTCGCTGCTCTTCTCTCTTTCTCTCTCTCTCAATTTTTTTTCTCCCTCCTTCTCATTCTCTGTGTTTCTCGTTTTCTTTCTTTTTTTTTTCTTCCTCCCTCTCTCTCACTCTCCCTCGGTCTTCTCATGGTCTCACACATTTCATTCATTCAGGTTTATCAGCATTTTTGAATGAAAACATGAGTACATAGATATGAGATAAATATGAAAATATATAAGTCCCAATAGCTGACGTGATCGGCTGCTACTAGGCATGCCTACAGTTTAATGACAACCAAATTGTGGAACATAGAAATAATCTTCCGAAAGGGAAAATAAAAAAAGCATTTGGAGACATTGTATCATTATTTAGGCGTGTGTGACAGACAAATGGAAGAAATAACTGAGCGAGTTAGAGATGCACTGTCAAAAATCTCATTAGGCAGTCTATTCCAATCATTAACCACTCTATTCGGCAAAAAATACTTAAAACTCTTATTTCTACATAGGTAATGTGTGATCTTAAATCTATGACCTCTAGTTACAGAAATAGGAAGAAGACAAAAGAGGAGTTTGGGATCAATGTCAATGTGGTTTGCGAATATTTTATAAGTATGCATAAGATCTATAAAATGTCTTCGCGATGCAAGAGTGTGGCAAGATAGAGCAGAGAGACGGGCCGGGTAAGAGGGATGTTGACCAATTCTTCTAAAGATGAGACGCGTAAATAGGCGCTGGACATTTTCTATGCGGTCGTACGAGGAAGCAGAAAGTTCCTTATGAGGGTTCCAAATTTCACTTGCATATTCCGTTTGAAATGTGTGCTTTTTTCGTTTATTCTTTTCGTCAAATTCAAGAGTGGACTCTACTCGTTGAACCGCACTTACTGCGCGGAGCAAAATGTGATGGAGACGTTCGAGAGAGAGAGAGCGAGAGAGAGAGCGAAAGCGAGAGACAGAGAGAGGGAGAGGGAGACAGTTCTCTAACTTTCCACGAAAACATCGCTCATGCCACGAAAACATTGCTGGTGTGTCTCGATCTAGAGATGGAGAGAAAGAGAGAGAGAGAGAGAGAGAGAGAGAGAGATGAAGCAGTTTCGTTCTTTCTTTCGTCAAATTCAGGCGTGGGCTGTCTAGTCTTTGAACTGGACTTACTGCGTGGAGCAAAAATGTGATTGAGACTTCCGAGGGAGAGAGAGAGAGAGGGAATTAGCAAGAGACCGATAGATACAGAGTGAAAGGAAGAAAAAGAGACCGATATAGACAAAGAGAAAGATGAAGATGAAGAGAGAGAGAGAGAGAGAGAGAAAGAGGGAGCATTTTATTTACCTTGATTGTCTGCGATTTTGCCCGCCCATAACCAATTTCTCGAGCAGCTACTTTTTTTTGGCCTTTATTGTGCTATTTTATCAGCCGAAAGCCATATGGAAAAGAAATTGTTGGGGCATTTTCGGAGCGAGTTCAGTGCACGAAGCGCTGTCAATATGAAAGTTGCCTTGGATCTCCCTAACCATAAGGTTGTCTAGATTCTTGTTCATGATTAAGGCCGTATTTTATAATACGTATTTATCATTAATTATTTAATTTATATTCTATTACGTTTCTTCTAGATCGAATCTACACGGAAGAATACGGAAGAAAGTTCTTCTTCTCAACCCTTGTTACACAATAAATTCGCAACTCTGGGAATCGTGGAATTTGACGCCTCGCAAGAGACCGCAGCGCGTGACAAGACCGCAGCGCGTGACAAGACCGCAGCGCGTGAAAAGACCGCAACGCGTGATAAAACAGCGACGCGTCAATCCTTGCAAAACGTCTCCGTCGTGCCCTTCTGCTTGTGTCTGCTTTCCATACTGCTCATGGCGATTGCCTTTATTCCTCAGGCGATAGGTTCGACTTATATATATCCATAAATATGTTATGTTGTACAGTTTAATGATTTGTGACACTTCGGAAGCTCCGCCTCTTACTTTAGACACGACGACAACACTCATCGCTGAACGTGCCGCCGCTAAGGACTTCGCAATTCCGGGACGCGGATTTCGAAACAATTTAAAAAAAAAACTTAATTTAAATAAAAAATTTTGATTTTAAAAATTTTAAATGTTACAGAAAGAATAAGAGTTATGATGAAATATGCCTGCAATTTATATTTCATGGACCAAAACCACGGTCACTGCCGCCCGGTCTCCATATAGGAATCTTTTTTCTCTTCAGGAGAAGCTGAAGCTGAAGCGCGTTCCGCTCCGGTCTGACCAGCTAAAGACGGCGTCCGTCTCCGAGTTGTTGCACGTTATTGACAAACTGCACGAGGAGGTTCCTGCGCTTTGCTCTGCTTCTCTCTTTCTTTATCTCTCTCTTTCTCTCTGCTCTCGCTCTCTCTCTCTCTCGGTCTCTCTCTCTCTCTCTTTCTGCTCTCCTTCTCTTTCTCTATCTCTCTCTTTCTCTTTCATCTCTCTTCTTCCCTCTCTCACTATATCTCTTTCTTTCCCTCCCTTTCTCTCTCTCTCTCTCTCTCTTTCTCTCTCTTTCTTTCTCTTTTTCATCTCTCTTCTTCCCTCTCTCACTCTATCTCTTTCATTCTCTCTCTTTCTCTTTCTAACTCTCTCTCTCTCTCTCTCTCACTTCTCTTCGCACGATCTCTCCTCCTTTCCCAGACTCTCTCTCTCTCTCTCCCTCTCTGTCTCTCACTCTCACTCTCTCTCTCTCTCTCTCTCCAGCGAGACCGCCTAATCGAGCGCTTCATAAAGACACTGCAACGTACGCTGATTGTCATCGACGGCACCATCCTCATCTTCTACATTCTCTTCATCCTGACATCATCCGCGGCCATCTTCCTCTCGGCACTATATCTGTTCGTATAGTTTCGCGCCATTTTTTGAATTTGAATTTTTTTTTAATTTTACCCCCTTCTTCGAACGTTTGCCGCCATTTTTATTTCAAACACATATTCCCGCCAATTTACTTTGGATTCCGTCGTATCTGTCAGTGTAGGACATCTGAACTTGTTCGACTCTGAACAATTGCGAGAAATAATTTGTGATGATTAATCAAGCTTGACTCGCTCTGTGTGTGTGATATCAACAACGATTACCATATCAGCTATTGCATCTCTTGTTCAAAGTTATAAATACTTATGAATATGTACTGAAAAGATAAGGAACTCATCGACCTAGGACTTCAAGGTGAATCTGCTACAAGTTATGCTGCAAATTAGCCAGTCCAAACTTGTAATCAACACTTTTTATCAGAGGCCAACAACAGTAAACTTCACACAAAAAATAATGAAACCGGCGGCGCACGGTCCGCATGTGAAATAAAGAGAAAAAAAAACACAGCTTTTAATTACCATTTTAGCAGCAACAAAAAATTAAAGTCTAAAAACATATATGTATATCTGTTGATGTGAATTCTGTACAAGTTTAATCCAAGGTCATTTGATATTGCCGAGTTATCCTCTCAATTGTCAATTGTCTTCGTCATTTCACTTCGTATCGCCCTTCACTGACGGTTGAGTCCCTCAGACGTCTAGGCGGGAGCGGAAAAGAAGATCCACCGCACTGCTAGGTCTCTCCGTCTTCATGGCTGCTTCGGGGCATCTTCTCATACTCTTTCCCCTCCTTTTCTAAATTTGGCCATCTCTCTAGATCTCCCGCCAGTTGAAGTGTATTATCGGAGGAAGATTGAAAAAAGAGTCTAATGTGAAACGAAAAAAGAAGAGTCAAGAAGGAATTTGAGAAAATTCCCCTTTGAAAAAATATAAAAATGTGGTATCGTATAAAGGTTTATTAATTTTAATAATATACTAAGCGAAGATAAATTACGGAAATAAAAAAAATAAAATAAAATCTTTTTTTTTTAATATTTTCAACAGCTTATTGCCGATGCCGGCGTCCTCCTTCATCTCTGTGCTCTCTCTCACAATCAGTCGTTCTCTCTCTCTCTCTCTCTCTCTCTCTCTCTCTCTTTCTCTCTCTCTCTCTCTGGCGTTGATCCGTTTTCCTCGTTGGTGTCTGCGGAAAGGGGTCTCTTCTTCTTCGAGAACCTTCTAATTTCTCTGATACTACTAGTTTACTATATTCGCAGTGCTTCCCCGGCCTCTCTGACAATGAGTACGCCCTGCCATATTAACTAATTCCTTCTTTTACGCACAGACTCGAACGAGCACCCGCTGGGGAAGATGTCCACCGTCTAATTTTTCGGTGCTGAATTCCGTGCTCCTGCCTAAGTATATTTATTCCCTGAGACCTTTCTATACCACAGAGAGAGAGAGAGGGAATGGGAGAGAGTCGGAGAACTAGAGATACAGGGTGTGAGAGGCAAAGTGAGAGAGAGAGAGAGAGAGCGAGAGAGAGAGCGAGAGCGAGATGAAGAGATGTAGAGTCTCTGCAAGAATGTCTTTGATGTTTCGCGTTTGTGCAATAGTACTATTTCCCGTAATCATGGCCATCATTGTTCTCAAAGCAGCCAAATGTCTTATGTTGTCCGTACCAAGCAGAACCACCGAGTAAATGAACATCCAGTTTTCTTGTAATAAAATTTACTTTTAAATTTAGTTTCTCTCTCTAACTCTTCTCTCTCTCTCTTTCTCTCTCGCTCGCCCTCTCTCTCTCTCTCTCTCTCTTTTAATCCCTTGAATAAATCGCACTCAACGGTGTTCGCCACACACTTTCTATTGCATGTGTCGGAACATGAGAGGGATCATGGTGGACAACATGGATTACGGTCATTTTTATCCCTAACGATGGAACTAATTAACACGTGGTTGGGGAACAAAAAGTGCAAAAGGATCAGTGATAAGTGCAGATTGTTGCTCACATTTTGAAGCTCAGTTGCCCTTCTATAAGTGTGAGAGAGAGAGAGAATGGGAGAATCAGAGGAAGCGAGATAAAAGTGAGAGATGACGAGAAGGAGAGGCAGTGAGAGAGAGAGAGAGGGCGAGAAAGAGAGGCAGTGAGAGTGAGCGAGAAAGAGATAGAGAGAGAGAGAGAACAATTATAAGAGCTGATAAGAGGACACTTGCCAATTAAATGCCAAGTGGAATATGGAGAGCCCTGAGGCCTCTTGAAGTTATTAGTACGTTGTTAGAGAGAGTGGAATTAGTTAGCGCAATTTGTATTGTACATACACTTATAAAACAGCATCATCCTCGCATCACTTAATTATCTATGTTGTTGAGATGAAGGAGCATTTCGTAGTCAATGAATGAATCATAGTTTTTATAAGGTTACTGTAGGTTGTTAATGTAGACTCTATGTATGTACATACATATATCCCCTTTCTCTCATTTCTCTCTCTCTCTTTCTCTCTCTCTTCTCTTTGTCTTTTCTCTCTCTCCTTCTGTCTCTGGCTTTTTCTCTCTCCCTTTTTCTCTCTCTCTCTCTGTTTGCCATTCTCGCTCTCTCTTTCACTCTCTCTTTCTTTCTCTCTACCTTTCCGTCTCCCTCCTTGAAATGGAAGGAATGGCTACCTTGCTGGCAATTGCATCGAATACCTCAAATTCCGTAACAAGCGTGACTTTTTAGATTAGAAAAGGTTGAGAAGAGACAAAATTTCGGCTCGACTCTTATTCTTTCACTTGAGCGGATTCTCTTCTGTTTCTGTCACAAAATCGCCAAAAACTTGGCAGGAACTGAAGTTCGGGCCATCTCAATTTGTTTCGCTGTCTCTCTAGCTTCTCCCTATTTCTCTCACTCTCTCTCTCACTCGCTTATCTCTCTCTCTCTCTCGCTTCTCTCTAGACTGCTCTCTCTCTCTCTCTCTCTCTCTCTCTTTCTCCTTTCAAATTTGTTCAAGAGTCCGCTCAAGGTCGAAAGAATGAACCAGTAGTACGTGTCGTTTTCTCCATTCCCGACATTTTCCGATATCCTATGATCTTATAGTTTCTTTCTCCTTCTCTCTCTCTCTCTCCGCTCTCTCTCTCGCTTTCTCTCTCCTCTCTCTCTCGCTTTCTCTCTCTATCTAAATCACTCTATCTCTCCTTTCTCTCGCTCTCTAATTCTCTCTCCTTCTCTCTCGTTCTCTCTCCTCATTGCTCCCTCTCTCTGTTTCTCTATTTGCTGCCGTCTCTGGCGCGTCTGACCGAACCTCTCCCGCGGCGAGTCCACCGACGGTGGGACGGATATAGACGGACGCGCCATCCTTTGTCAACCGCTCCCCTCTCTCCTTTATCTGCTTCTCTCTCTCACACATCTCTCCGTTCTCTCTTTCTCTCTCTCTCTCTCTGTCTCTCTCTCTGTCTCTCTTTCTCATTTCCCCATTCGTTCTCTCACTTTCTCTACCTCTCTCAATTCTCTATCTCTCTCCCTCTCACATTCGCTCTCTCTCTCCTCTCTCTCTCTCTCTCTCTCTCTCTCTCTCTTCCTCATTTCCCCATCCGCTCTCTCACCCTCTCTACCTCTCTCAATTCTCTCTCTCTCTCTCTCTCTCTCTCCCCTCTCATACCAGTCTCAACACGGACTGGTCTGTCCATTAGTCCGCCATCGCCGCCGCCAACCCTTGTTGTCCCTCTCTGCTGTTCCTAGATCTTTTCGACTTCTCCTTATGTCTCAGCCACTCCCCGTTTATATTTCACTCTCCATCTTCCTTGTTCTCTATCTTTCCCCACGCTCATTTTCTTTGACGCTCTCTCTCTCTCTCTCTCTTTCTCTCTGTCTCTCACTTTATCTCCTCTCTCTCTCTGCCCGGCCTTCACTTTGCGACTAGGATCTGTTGCTTCGCCGACCTAGCAGACGGAGTCCCTGACCCGGGCGGCTGGAGATGCCCACTTCTCTCTTTCTTTTCTTTCTCTCTCTCTCTCTCTCGCTCTTTCTTCCTCTCATTCTCTCTCACTCTTACTCTCTCTCTCAGTCTTTATCCCTCTCTTTCTTCTCTCTCTCGCACTTTCTCTCCCTCCCATTCTAGCCCTTTCTGTCCACAACCTGTCTAGATACTACTCTCTCTGCGCCGTTGGCCTCTGTCTCCTAGAGCGGTCACCCTGGGGCGCTCTTCACTTCCCTCTCTCTCTCTTTCGCTCTCTCTCTCTTTCTCTCTCTCTCTCTCTCTCTTTCTCGCCCTCTCTTCTCTGTCTCCTCTCTCCCTCCCTCTCCCCGCTTCCCTTTCATCCCATCCCGTACACAACAACAATCTCCTTCCTCCTTCCTCGCATTCACGTGAATCAAACGTGCGCCAACGCACATACAATCTGCATGCTGACTGCCCTTAAGCATCTCCCAGCGTCTGTTTCATCTCTCTCTCAGTCTCTCTCTCTCCTCTCTCTCTCTGTCTCTCTTTCTCCCCGTCTCTCTCTCTTTCTTTCATATCCTTCTCAACATCTCCACTCCCCTCGCTCTCTACTCTATCTCTGTCAGACTATTCTCCAATGCAACATCAAGCCAAATTGCATCGCTCTCTCTCTCTCTCTTTCTCTCTCTCTCTCTCTCTCTCTCTCTTTCTCTCTCTCTCTCTCTCTTTCTCTCTCTCTCACTCTCTCTCTCTATCTTATTCTAATTTCTCTCTCCTCCTCCTCCCGCCTACATCTTCTCATCTCTTCGTCTCCGAATCCAATCCTTTACTCGGCGTCCACCTCTCCTTAAATTCACTTTGTTGCAACATGTACTCGCGATCATCCTGTGACTTGTTTTTCTCCTAGACTTCTTTGGGAGTTTGTCAGTGAATAGCCAGTCAAATGAGAGAGGGAGAGAGATAGAGAGAGATAAAGAGAGAGAGAGAGAGTGAGGGAGAGAGAGAGCGAGAAGCAGACAAAAGGTTCTTATTGTTAGAGAAATGGTCAGCTTAAGGGCTGACACAGAGAGAGAGAGAGAGAGAGAGAGAGAGACAGAGAAGAGAGAATGCTTTACACACTCGCTTCTCTTCGAGTGGGCTTCGAATTTTTTGCAGTCTAGACGCTTTTATTTCTTTCTTTCCTTCTTTCAATGTTTCTTTCCTTAATCGTTCTCACTCTCTCTCTCTCAATCTGTATCTCTCTCTCTTTCTAATACTATATTATCGTTTGCCCCGCTCTCTCTCTCCCTCTCTTTCTCTCTCTCTCTCCCCCTCTCTCTCTCACCCTTCTCTCTAGACCCCTCTCTTTATTTGATGCAGCTATGCCGTCGTGGTGTATCTGTTGCCGAATTGAATTTGCTTCAATCTCTTCTATCTCTTCCTCTTCCTCTTCTTCTTCCTCTTCCTCTTTCTCTTTCTCTTTCTCTTTCTCTTTCTCTTTCTCTTTCTCTTTCTCTTTCTCTTTCTCTTTTTTTTTCTCTTTCTCTTTCTCTTTCTCTTTCTCTTTCTCTTTCTCTTTCTCTTTCTTTCTCTTTCTCTTTCTCTTTCTCTCTCTCTCTCTCTCTCTCTCTCTCTCTCTCTCTCTCTCTTCTCTCTGACTTCCTTGCTCTCTTGTTCCCACTTCATGTTTGTTTATCTCTTTCTCTCCCTTTCTTTCTACTATCTCTCTCTTTCTCTCTTTCCCTCTCTCCCTCTCCACTCATCGTTTCCTCATAGGCACTGTATTCCATCTGCTGCTTCTTTGGTCATTATTTTGAATTTCCTTATCTGAATGTTATAATTTATTGGCACTCTTCTAGTTACATACATATATTAAATATTTATCGATATCAAATTAGAAACCAGACTTGGAGAGGCAGTTTTAGTAATTATTAATCATTAAAAGACTCCTGCATAAATAATGAGTAATAGGTAGTAGAAAAGGGGATATTTAGATAATATAGACTTATCGTTTTTGGGGAAGCAAAATTAGGAGATTGAGAGCCAATTCAATCCCTCAACTAGAAAATTTGCAGTTTAATTTCCGATCTGTTTATTACCACATAACCGAGGTGGCAGTGCGCGGTTTCAATTTGATAAGTGGAGAAGTGAAATAAATTCTTTTCACTGGCCAGAAATTGTTTCGCGTGACGATTCTCTCCCCGCTCTCTCTTTCTCTCTCTCTCTCTCTCCTCCCTCTCTTCTCTCTCTCTCTTCTCTCTCTTCTCCCTCTCTCTCTCTCTCTCTTCTCTCTCTCTTTCTCTTTCTCTCTCTCTTTCTCTCTCTCTTTTCTCTCTTTCTCTCTCTCTCTCTCTCTCGATTCTGTCGCATGTCAGTCTCACACATTTGAAACTTGTGCCCTTTTCGTTCTTCCTTTTCGTCAAATTCAGGCGTGGGCTGTCTAGTCTTTGAACTTGACTTAGTGCGTATAGCAAAATTTGATTGAGACTTCCGAGAGAGAGAGAGAGAGAGAGAGGATGAGAGAGAGGGATGGAAGTGTGCGAGAGACCGTTAGAGATGGAGAGAAAGAGGAAGAGCGTGAGAGAGAGAGAAAAAAGGAAGAGAAATAGAGAGAGAGCAAGAGAAAGAGAAAGAGAAAGAGAAAGAGAGAGAGAGAGAGAGAGAGAGAGAGAGAGAGAGAGGGAATGAGCCAGAGACCCATTGGGACAGAGAGAAGAGGGAGATGAAGAGAGAGAGAAAGAGAGAGAGAGAGAGAGAGAGAGAGAGAGAGAGCCAAATGGAGCTTTATATTTACTTTGATTGTCTACTCAGCTGTCGCCGCCTACAGTCGCAATCCCAATTCCTGGAGCACCTCTGAACTTTTTTTTTGGCCTTTATTTTGCTATTTTATCTGCCGAAAGCCATATATGGTTGGCCATTTTTCGGGCGGGTTCAATGCAAGAGTCGCTTATTGTTAGCAATATGAAAGGTATCTTGAAAGTCGAGTTTTATTTATTTATTTAATTATTATTAATTATTTAAATTATATATTCTCATACTTTTCTTCTTCCAGATCGCATCTAGAATACGGTAGAAAGTTCCTTTACATCATAAAAACAAATACATAAATTGCATTTTTGAGAGGCGTCGTTTTTTTTGGTCCCTACCTTCCTACAATTGTTCCTAATTTTCTGGGCAGCGATATTGCAGAATTTGTCTCTGCTATGTTTATCCATTTTTTCGCCGAATGCTGTTTTTTTCTTCTTCTCCTTCTCTTGCTAGTTCCCCTAGTCTTATCTTAATTTTCCTTTATAATGCAGCTCTATTCAGCGCCTACTCTCCGATTACCCTCTATTAGCCTTACCTGCTTCAGTCTTCACTTCTGCCTATCGCCAACTCTCTTATTCTCATGTTCTCTATCTGTCTAATTCTCTCTCTCTCTCATTGATCTCTCTCTGTCTCTTCCCTCTCTCTTTTCTCTCTCTCTCTTCCCTCTCTTCTCTCTCTCTCTCTCTTCCTCTTCCTTTAAACTCCTCGTGCACTGTCAAGGCCGCAAGACAAGGAGCTTGGTGCTACCTCAGCACTTTTTTACCGCCCAAAAAAAATATCCGCTACACTGCCGAGGCTATCGCAGAGAGAAAGAGAGTGTGTGTGAGAGAGAGAGAGTGTGAGGGAAAATCAGAGAAAGAGAGAACGAAAGTAAGAAGTAGAGAGTGTGAATAAATGAGAAAGACAGTG
>CALZFC010000265.1:1135000-1142500 GCA_945643635.1 Allodiplogaster sudhausi | reverse complement strand
ATTACTTGTTTAAAGTAGTGTCAAGTCTGCCTTTCTGTCTACTCTGTTCCCTCTTCGTTTCCACCTGCTTCTACTCCCGTCACCTCGCCAAGGGCATAACGGCCAATGTTCGAGATCATTGCGCCTAATGGCTATGATATGCACATATATGAATATATTTGTACGAATGCTCCCTGGTAGTTTGAGCCGTTCCCAGTTAAAAGAGAAAGAACTCTGAAAAAGAGCTAAATTGAAGACTGGCCAAAGGAGAACACAGCCCGATCTTTGCTGCCTAGAGAAACGTCGCAGTCTTTCTTTCTTCACTCTCTCTCTCTCACTCTCTCTCTCTTTCTCGCTCTCTCTCACTGTCTCGGTGTCAGACCCCTTCTGTCTGTCTGAATCTCTCTCTCGCTTCTCTCTCTCTCTCTCTCTCGTTTTCTGTTCCACACAAATTCACCACGAGAGCAGTCATGTGCCGTTGGAAAGATGAGAAAAAAGGGGCGAAAGGAAGAAGCTGCCGCATGGTCATACATATTTTCTCGTTTTTTTTTATATTCTTCATCACATCACTGGCAACGAGAGAGAGAGAGAGAGAGAGAGTGGAAGTGAGAGGGGAAATGAAAAGGAGGGAGAGAGAGAGGGAGGGAGAGAGGGAGAGAAAGCTGAATGTATAGACAATGTGTAGACATTAGAGAGTATTCAGGGGGGGGGGCCGAAAAGTCAAAAAGAGACCTTTCGGGCAGTCTTTCCTCTTCCCAACAGCTCACAATGATCAAAAACCATGTTTAGCATGTATGTTTAAGCAGTCTAGCCAGGAGGAGCCATGGGAAGAGAGAAAGTGAGAGAGAGAGAGAAAGAGAGAGAGAGAAAGAGAAAGACAGAAGACGAGAATGTGAGAATGTTAGAGAAAGAGAGAAGGTGAAAGTGAAAGGAATGGAGAGTAATGATTCCTGGAGACGTCACGCCGAATACAGTAACCACAGGGAGGAAAACAAGAAGGATCACTTTTGGACTGACAAATGTTATGACGTTTCTGTGAATTAGAGGACTAGGAGGAAATAGCAGACAGACTTATTTTTGCGAGTATTTATTTTATTTGTTTTTATATTAACCAAATTAGTCATTGTAAGCAGAAAAAAAATTTGCGAAAAAAAATTTCTTTTTTTCTATTGGTAAAAAAATTTCCTCTTTTGATCGCTGGTTGTTTGAACTCGTTTGTTTGTCAATATCATTCACTGCCCCGCCGGCGGAAGTCCACACTTCGGAAGTTGCAAGGATTCGATGTAGGAAATGAGGACGATTCTATAGAAGTCCCTCATAGAGAAGTGTAAGCTGATTTATCTCTCTCTCTCTCTCTCTCTCTCTCTCTCTCTCTCTCTGTCTAGAGAGAGAAAAAGGAGAGAGCGAGTGATAGGGAGCGAGAGAGAGAGAGAGTTGAAACATCCCTCTTGCTTCCGAGCTAATCTATCTAACAGATTGCGTTCATTTTCTAGTTAGAAGGATAGGAAACGAGAGAAGAGAGAGAGAGAGAGAGAGAGAGAGAGAGAGAGAAAAAGAGAGAGAGAGATGGACAGAGAGCCTCAGGGAGCGAGAAGAGGAGACAAACTAGAGTATCATATTTGGCAAACATGTTCAGAGCATTCTCCAGGCAAGGATTATTAAAGGCGAGACATTTAATGCCGTCTTCGTTTTCTGCTCCTTTTCTCTGCAATATCAGCTTCCTTATTTGATCATGATTTCCTTGCATCGCCTTCACGATTAGAACGATTAGAATGTGTTATGTCTCTTCTTCTATTGCAATTGCTCTGACGCTCTGGCCTTCACGCAAGATCAGCAGCGCTTTTTGACAGGCAAAAAAAACACAGATGGAGAGAGAGTGAGAGAGAGAGAAAGAGAGAGAAAGAGAGAGAGAAAGAGAGAGAGAGAGAGAAAAGATAAAGAGGGAGAGAGAGAATGGAAGAGAATGAGAGAGAGAAAAAAGAAAGTTGGGACCAGCGCTGAAATCGGTAATGCATTCAGAGCACGAGCAAGCCAGAGAGAGAATAATGAAGAGGAAGTTTGAGCTTGCTGCGTTGAAAGTCCAAGTTGATGCATGTGAGAGAAAGAGAGAGACAGTGAGAGAACGAGGGAGCGAGTGAGCGAGAGAGAGAGAGAGAGAGAGAAAGAGAGCGAGAGTGAGAGAGACGTAGCTAGAGCGAGAGAGAGAGGAAGTTAGAAAAGAGCCAAGAAAAAAGATTCCATCTGTGTTCTGGTTTCATTATGTCGATACCTATCTCTTTCTGACCTGCTTAAGCTGGCCGGTCGTTAAGATAAGGCAGGTATAGTGCAGAGAACATGGGAGAGAGACAAAGAGACAGAGAGAACATGAGAGAAAGAGAGAGAGAGACAGAGAGAGAAAGAGAGACAGATAGAGAGAGATAGAGAGAGAGGAAGAAAGAGACAGAGAGAGAGAGACGGACTGAGATAGAGACAGAGAGAACATGAGAGAAAGAGACAGAGAGAGACAGACAGAGATAGACTGAGAGAGAGAGAGAGAAACATTCTTTTTACTGATACTGGCACGTCTCTGCGCCCTTTCTTTGGTCGATAGAGATAGTGCCACCCCCTCGCCCTTCCCCACTTTCTTTTGGGTGGGTGCAGCCACCTCATGGCTCAGCCGATACAATAGATAAGGCTAGACAGTTGTGGGGGGGGGGGGAGGAAGAGGAAGAAGGGAAGCGGCCACGGCCATAACAGCCATGGGCATAAATAAAGTGGGTTTGGGAGGTAGAGAGAGTGGAAAGAGAAAGAAAGAAAAAGAGGGAGAGAGAGAGAGAAAGAGAAAGAGAAAGAGGAATAAAGAGAGGAGAGAGAAGGAGATGACTGAGGAAGCGAGAGAAAGAGAGAGAGAGAGAGAGAGAGAGAGAGAGAGAGAGAGAGGCCGCGAGAGGAGGTTGTACCTAAGTGTAAAGGGCCGACGAGATAGGGGACACTCCCTTACGGTGTCTCGCTCACGGTAGGCTTGTCGTCGACAGAAAGGATTGGAGAAGTGAGTGATGGATAGAGGACGGTTGAGACAGTAAAGGAAAGGGGAAGAGAGAATGAGAGAAAGAAAGAAAGAGAGAGAGGGATAGAGAGAGAGTGAGTGAGAGAGTGAGAGTGAGAGAGTGAGCATAGATACAGAGGGATGCAGACACCCACAGGACAACTTGGCCAACATTGGGAGGGATTGAACGAGAGAGAGAAAGAGAGAGAGAGAGGTAGAGAGAGATGTAGTGAGAGACGGCTAGACATTCGGGGATGAGCAGACCGCTGGTCAAGTGGTCCAAAGGTGGACAAGATGGAGTCTATCGCGATGAAGGAGAACGAAGAGAGAGAGAGGGCGAGAGAGGGAGGGAGAGGGAGAGAGAGGTAGAGATAGAGAGAGATAGAGAGAACGAGAGATACGAGAGTCGCATTCGGACATGTGTAAAAAGGACTGTTGAACGGAGATAATATAGAGCAGAGACAAAGATGGAGCAGAGAAAGGTAGGGAGGATGAAATAGAGAGAGAGAGTACAGGATGAGAGACACAGAGATAGACATAGGATAGAGACAGACAGAGACAGACAGAGAGAGAGAGAGACAAAAAGAGAGGGGGAGAGACAGAGAGAGAGAGAGAGAGAGAGAGAGAGAGAGATCTGTGCATAGAATGTGCTTTCTTGTCTCGTCGAATAGTGGCTGATATGGTATGTCCTCAATATTGATAATAGTACAGGGAAAGTGCCCTGAGGGGCTTTGCAAATTTAATTTTTTGGGAGGCCAGTTCCGCAGCCGCTATTTCTCGCATGTGCAACAAATCACCACATTTCATAAACTACTATTAGATAGCTTTCTCGAAGACGAGAACAACTTTCCTATACATCACTTCTTCATGAATAAATTGTTTGATATACTTTTTTGTGTTCGAATATTTTGGCGTCTTATTCTGCCTTAACATCATTTAACACTTTTTGGCGGATATTTTTTTTGATAGAGCGAAAAAATAGCTATCGATTAATAGTTCAACCTTTAAAATTGGTTCAAGGAGTCTCGAGAAATGAATTTTAAAATGTAATTTGGGCGTATTGGTTGTGCACGTCGAATGTCATAGGTCGCAGGTTCAATTCCGCGCGCATGCAAACCCTTTTGCGGGCTTTTTACACGGGAAATATGCAAAATAAACAGCCGTTCTGACTTCAGGATGCTTTGTGGAGCAGAATGGTGTATTGGATGAGCAAGAAACATTAAGATTGCACGAAAAGTTGTAAAATGCGGATCTGTCAGTGTTGACGCGACAGCCGTGGGAAAATCGATATAGTCGTTGTAGGGACGTCCTATCCAGATGTAAAGAAAGTATGCTGTAGAGAATTTTGTCGCGTACAGAATAGTGCTATTCATATTGTGTAGTCTTTTAATTTGTCGAAAATATAGCGATTCGAATAGTTTTAAGTCATTTTCTGTCCATGGTAGAAAAATCGAAAAATGAATTTTGCTCGTGGAAAACGATAGTTTTATGAATTATGATATATAGCTATTATGACAAGAAACAAGCGCTGAATCGAATGAAGAGGTTCACTGTATGTTTAAACAAGAATTTAACCATTTCTTCACGCATTCCTTGAATCGTTCATCTCCGAGGTGCCCCTATTTGAGCCCATTTTTAACAGCTTAGGGGGCATCCATTCTAAACGAAAAGAAGATATGTTATACAGTTTTTAATGATCTACAATTTGAGATATAGTACCCAAAACGTTTTGAGTATAAGGTATTCAACTGTCAAATTGAAATATATAAATAATTTTTCAATATGAAAATGAAATATTTTCGAAGGATATTTAAAGGACTCTTGTTTAGAATTCGACGGGGATGCCAATAAAAAAAAGAAAATTGAAAAATACTGATTTTGAAGCGAGATACATCAAATCACAAAATATCCATACATTTAACTATTCACGCAAGAATATTTTTGGAAAAAAAAGCTTTATCATTTATTCTTGTTACTGGGGCCCAGTGCCATGTCCGACAACGTTTTCGCTCTCGAAATCGAACATCTGGATCTGGAGCAGGCCCAACTGGAGGCATACAGAGAGGCTCTCTTAAGACTTATAGTTTTTTTTATGACGAATTTTAAATCCATTTGCTCTCTGAAGTGAACGAGTTAATTTTATTTGTTTTGACAATTTTTATATTCATTCGTTCTGTGAAAAGCACGGGTTAACTTTAAGTGAACCTATTGTTACTATTCATATATATATGTATAAGGAAATGACAAGTTTTTCTTTTGTATTTACTGACTTTGAACCCAACGTTTTTGAATTGTTTTTACAAATGGCGGGGCAAATGACAAACAAGAAATTGTCATCTCTTCCCGTTGTCTTTTGTCCTGATATTTGGCAGGTGATATTTTTGTTATCTTCTTGCTGTGTGGGAGTGGAGAGTTGAGGAAACTCTTCTCTGATTATCTCTCTCTCTCTCTTTCTGTCGGTCTCTCTCTTTCTCTCTCTTTTTCCCCTTCGGTCTCCTCTTCTTGTTCATATTAAACTCTGTGCATCTACTACGTGAATGCGCTGCAAATGTGCATGGCTTTCCTCTTCTCTTTCTCCCTCTCTCTCTGTCTCTCTCGTTCTCTCTCTTTCTCTCTCTGTCTCTCTCTCTTTTACTCTCATTATCGCATACTATTTCGCTGTCGCCTGTTTCGTGTGCTGCGTGTGCTGCTTGTGCACAACAACCGCCACACATACCACTCCGTCCCTCTCTTTCTTGCTGCCTCTCGCTCTCCCTTTCTCTTTCTCTATCTCTTCCTTCTCTCTCTATCTCTCTCTCGCTCTCCTTCTTTATCCTCTTTCCTCCCGCATTACGTCTAGACTCTTTCAACCTCACTCTCACACTTCTCCTCCTCCGCCTTCGTTCTCTTTCTCTCTCTCTCTCTCTCTCATCTCTATTCTGTCTCCCGCGCCTCAATCACCCCCCCCCCCCCCTCCTTCCCTTTCCCATTTCCCGACGAGCCTCCCAAGAGCAGCGAACTTCTCCGACGAGAGAGTCACAATGACCTCGTTCGTCTATGTCGATGTTCGCCTCTTTCGCTAACGCGTGCACTTTCTCTCTCTCTCTCTCTCTCTCTCTCTCTCTCTCTCGCTCCCTCTCGCTCTCTCCATCTCTTGCTCTCTCCATCTCTCTCTCGCTTACACTTTCGCTCTATCTCTCCATCTCTCTCTCTCTCTCCTGCAATTTCTCTCTTTCTCTCTCTAACACTCGGTTTCCCTCCCTCCCGCTCTCTCTCTCTCCCTCTCTTTCTCTCACCCATCTCCTCCTCTAGCTCTCTACGCTGCAGCCGTGGCGGCGCAGCGCCAGTTTCGTCTATGTAGTTTGTCTGGCCAGAGTCTCCGCCGAGTGTGTGTCTTTTGCAAGTATTCGCCAGCGTCTTCTTTATTCTTTATTCGTACATACTAATAAGGGGTTTCTTTGTACCTTAACCAGAAACAAAACAAGTTAAACGAGAGCCATTACATTTATTAGGATTAATATAACTCAATAAATAAATATATATATACATATTTTTAATAGGTATCAAAAGTCTCTTAGTCTACTTCTCATATCTTTATCAGTAGGCCACCTTTTGCAAGGTTGCGACTGGCTGTTTTTTTGCGCGCATATTTGATAAGTCTGATAAGTCTTATCAAGCGGCATGTGGCTGAGACTAAAGAAAGAAAGAGTCTGGGAGAAGATGTTTTAGTGCGAGGCGAACGCGCAGGCTTTTTTTGTTAAATATTATAGCCTTGGTGATATGGGCAAGTAAGTCTGTCAATCATATCTCGACAACATGTCACGTGCGATTTGTCTTTTTTTGCTAACATTAAGCTTCTGATCTCTCTCTCTCTCTCTCTCTCTCTCTCTCTCGTTCTCTCTCTCTCGCTCTCTCTCACTATCTCTCTCTCTCTCTCTCTCTCTCTCTCTCTCTCTCTGTTTACCCTCTCGATTTCCTCCTCCCAGAATGCTGTAATTATACACGTATCCATGTCATATGTTTAAAATTGACACACTGTTTCTACTGTGTTTCATTTCCTTTCGAGAACGCACTTTTCAACAGAATTGTCGACGTCTGACTTTATCATGTGGCTCTTTATAATTACATGTTTATATATTATATAGCCATTTCTCTCTCTCTCCCTCTCTCTGTTTCTCTGTTTCTCTCTCTCTCTCTCTTTGTCTCTCTATTTCTTTGTCTCTCTCTCTCTCTCTCTCTCTCTCTCTCTCTCTCTCTCTCTCTCTCTTTCCTACCATAACCCACTTGGACCTTTAATCCTTTCTCCTCAAGAGTTTACAATTACAGTATATCCAGCGTACTTTATAATCTCGCGCGATGTCCTTATAGAGTTTCTTGCTATCAACTGTTTCTAACAATAAGCTTTTCTCTCCGCTCTCCTCTCCGATGTCACAGTTTCTCCTTTATTTCTGCTATCACCATATCATACATACTCATATGTACACAGGCTCATTTAACCGTGCCCTTTCAATTTATTT
>CALZFC010000265.1:1125000-1130000 GCA_945643635.1 Allodiplogaster sudhausi | reverse complement strand
GCTTCTTCAGCTCGTTGTTATTGCGACGAGGGAGTGCAGGACATCTTCTTTTTCTCTCTTTCTCTGAATCTCCCTTATTCTCGCCCTCTCTAATTCTCTCTATTTTCTTTCTGAAAATCTCTCATTCTCTCTTTCTCTGCATCTCTCTCCATTTCTGAATCTCTCACATTCTCTCTTTCTCTGAATGTCCCTCATTCTCTCCCTCCATCACTCTCTCCCTTTCTCGTCTCTTCCTCCTTCCCATTCTCTATCGCGCACTCTCTCGTCGCCTCGCGCTCTCTCGCCTCTGCACACTCTCTCGTTGTCTAGTCGCCTCGTGGTGTGACGGCTTGCTCGTTCTGTCTGTTTCTTGTCGCCTTCTTCTTCTTCTTCGTCTCCCCCCCTCCTCGACCGCAACGCGTGACCGCGACGCTTCTCTCTCTTCCTACTCCACGGCCCGATTCGCAGAACGGGCCGTGGAGACTGACCCAAGCATGCACTTCTTTCTCGTTTTTCTGACTCTTCATCTCTCTCGCCCTCTCTCTCTCTCTCCTTTATCTCTATTTCTCTTCCACTCTCTCCACTCTCTCTCTCTCTCCCGTATCTCGATCTCTCCACTGTGACCGGCCAAGACACAGTAGGCAGCTCGCTGGCGGTTCGTATGAACGAAAGAGAAAGAGAGACAGGGATAGAGACAGAGAGAGAGAACAGAGAAAGAGAGACAGAGACAGAGACAGAGAGAGAGAGACAGAGAGACACAGAGAGAGAGACAGAGAGATTAAGACAGAGAGATTTATATATAAAGCTAGAGGGTCAGACAGTCTTGTGGAAATGTGCAATGAATGCGAAGAAGGAAGAGAACGTGAAGGCCCTGATATGGGCGGGGCATATCAGTACGAAGAAGAGAGAGAGAGAGAGAGAGAGAGAGAGAGAGAGAAATAGAGAGAAAGAGAGAAAAAAAATAGAGAGAGAAATAGAGAGAAAGAGAGAGAGAGAGAGGAAGAAAAAAGAAAGAGAGAGTCTCGTCGCGGACTAGCATTCTTTGGTATATCCTGTCAAATTGTAAAATGACAGCAGGCGAGAACAGGGAAAATATAGCGAGAAAGATAGAGAGAGAGGGAGAGCGAGAGAGGAAGGAATAGAGAGAGTGAGAGAGAGATGAGAATAGAGAGAGAGAGTGAGGGAGGGAGAGAGAGAGGAAAATAGGGAGAGAGAGAGAGAAAGAAAAGAGAGAAAAAGGGAAGTGTTTGCCGAGTAGTCAAAACATCATGACGTGCTGTAAATGTTGACGCGTTTCCAGCTTGCTTCCTATCTCGAAATTTAGACATGCAGTCTTTTGAAAACCATTTAAAATGTAAGATAAGAAAAAACTGCCCAAAAATGAGCATGAAAAGCGACTTTGATTTATAGTTCCACGTCCGTGATGTTCATAATTAGGATAGTGAGATTTATGAAAACTCATTTAAAAAAACTACGGCACTCACTAGATTTATATGCATTTGTCGGCGCGGCCTCGAAAGAAGCTTAAAATTTTTGCTGAGCGCCACCTCTTCTTTATTCTTTGTTATTTAAAAATATTTTCTCCTTTTTTGTGGCCTTCTCGCCACACCTCCATCGCGTAGTCCAAATATCAAATGTCTTTTCATCGTAATGCGGCCGTTAAAACGTTTTCGCGAACATTATTAATTCCGTGTTCTCTCCAGGCCTTGTTTGTTCTCTTGAGCTTCAGCGACGCGAATAGTAATTCCATGTTCCCTTCAGGGCTTTTTTCTGTTGTTGTTTTGAGATTAAGCCAATATTTTCAGGTCATTCTCTCTTAATGATTATTAATTATTATATCGAATGCCCTTTTCTCTTTTCCCCTCGAATATTTCTTTGTTTTGAATCATTTTATTTCTGTTGACCATTTTCCCCATCCTTGTTTTCCCGGTCGCTCCCACAAAGTACACAACCTGTCTAGTCGTAGTCGTGTAAGTGAAAGCGAAAGTGCGTGGCTTTCTCTCAGCGAAAACAGAAAATAGTTAAAATGAGACATGGAGAGCCCTTATATATATCTATATATCCTTTCTTCCCATGAAAAAAAAATCTCCTGGTCCAAGGGTGCCACAACATTTGGCAAAAATTTATATTTAAAAAAAAAAGAAAAGAAAAAGAAATAGGATATGCCAAAGATTTAAATGTGTTCGGGTCAAACATTGCGTGGGCATCCGGTTCGGACGTGGCTTTTTCATCTTTCTCATTTTGCTGTCTGGCTCTTCTTTTTCCCTCCTGATTCTGAAAGTGCAAACCAAGTGCACCAGGACCCATTCTTCCGTTGTGCTAGTCTTGCTTTTTCATTTGTCACTTTCTCGTACTCTCGCCGGGACATCTTGCTCCCCATCTCTCTCTCTCTCTCTCTCTCTCTCTCTCTCTCTCTCTGTCTTTCTCTCCCTCTCTCTCTCTCTCTCTTTCTTTATTTGTCTTTCCCTCTCTCTATCTCTCTCTCTCCCTTTCTTTCTTTGTCTTTCTCTCTTTCTTTCTCCCTCTCTCCCTCATTTCACTCACTCACACTCTGTCTACTTATCTCACGCGCATTTTTCTTCAACAGCGACTCCACCCGAATTCTCCTTACTGTGTACACCATTTCTCCAAGTCTCATCTGTGTTCGTAGCTTGGTCCGCCTTGGTTCGCACTTTTAGCTTGGTCGTTCATTTTTCTTCGTCTCTCTCTCTCTCTCTCTCTCTCTCTCTCTCTTTCTCTCGCTTCTCTCTCTTTCTCTTTCTCTCGCTTCTCTCTCTCTCGCTTCTCTCTCTCTCTCTCTCCCTCTCCCTTCCCCGTTCCTCACTCTCCCGTATCTCTCGCCCTCCTCATCGCCCAATATTCCCCAGCCGGCTGTCTCGTGTCTATGCCAAGGTCTGGCTGGCTGTTGTTTGGCGCGGTCCCCCCGTCCACTCGGAAGAACCTATCAGAGAGAGAGAGAGCGATGTAATGGTTCGAGAGAGAGAGAGATGCAGAGAGAGAGAGAAGCAGAGATAGTGATAGAGGTAGAGAGAGAGAGAGAAAACAGAGATAGTGAAAGAGGTAGAGAGAGAGAGAGAGAGAGAGAGAGAGAGAGAGAGAGAGGTTGTGTAAAAGAGACTTTTTCTAGCCGCCCCCTCTAAAAACTCCAGCCATGCTCCACATCAACAATCCGGAGATGCCCTCAGTGGTCAGCTTTAGTGTGCATGGCCGTCTGAGAGTGTTATATATCATTTTGGGAATTGTGGATAACCAATTTGCAACAGTTTTTTTTTCAATTTGAATTAAAACAAATATTTTCTTCTTTTGGTAGATGGCGCTATATGCCTGTATGGTATTCTTTTCGGAACGTTCAGAGATTGTTCTGGTCTTGATAGATATTATTATTAATTTTTAAAATATTTTTTATCATTAAAATTCGCTGCTCAGGCGAACAAAAAATTTATGCATTATAGCTGGCGCCTTGATTCTAAATTTTTTCTCACATGTTTTTATGTTTATTTTTTGTTCTCTTCTCAAACCAGGGAAAAAAGGCCAAGTCCGAACCGGAGGAGTACCCAGGGAATTTTTGAGACCCGAAAATTTCCATTTTTATCTTACCCACCCACCCTATTTTTTCGATATGAAGCCCTTAGAGGTCTTGTCCACACCCATTTTTGTGTGGCACCCTCATTGTCAGACCACCCATTCATTTTTTTACGTGCCTCCAGCATGCCCCTTTTTCTTACTTCCGCCTGGGTACCCTGGGTACACCCTATGAACCCTGGCTGCCCACTCCCAGGGGACATGAGCTTAACCAAGTTTTTGCTCGCTTTGTGCTTCTTCTTTGTGTCTTTTCCAGAACCTATTATATAGGGAGTGCTGACGGGGCCTTTTACACGCTCCGGAAATTAATATATAGGAGAGAGAGAGAGTGAGAAAGAGAGAGAAGAAGAAGAGAGAGAAAGAGAGAGAGAGCGAGAGAGAGGGAGAGAGAGAAATAGAGAGAGGGAGAGAACTAGAGAGAGAGAGAGAGAGAGAGAGAAAGAGAGCGTCACCTGATTCTGGGACGAGCTCCTGGAAATGGCTTACCGTATCCTTCGCAGAGGCGCGTGGCATCGTGCCAACGCCATCTGATTCTCCGTTCGTTTCGATGGCAACGTGAGGGAAACGAGAGAGAGAGAGAGCGGGAGAGGAGAGAGAGAGAGCGAGAGGGAGAGAGAGAACGAGTGAGAGAAAGAAAGAGAGCCCTCGTGAACCCGACGTCGAAAAACAAAAGGCGCGTACGTGCCACTCAAAGGTGCTTTAGGCCTGAGTCACGTCTGGTCCTTGTGATGTCTGCGTCTCTTCCCTCCCTTCTCTATCTCTCCCTCCCTCTCCCTCTCTCTCAGCCCCTCCCTATCTCTCTCTCTCTCTCTTTGCATCTCTCTCTCTCTCACCTCTCTCTCTCTCTCTCTCTCTCTCTCTTTTTCTCAATCTTCCTGTCTCTCGCCCTCTCTCTCTCTCTCTCTCTCTCTCTCTCTCTCTCTCTCTCTCTCTCTCTCTCTCTGTCCTTTTTGCTTGAGACGGAGGCCAAGAACACAATGCGGAAAGTCTCCGCCTCCTTCCTTCCCCCTTTCCTTCGTCTAGCCGAGAGCGGGAAGGAGAGTCTCCGCCCTCTCTCTCGCGCCTTCTCTCTTTCCCCATCCACTTTCACACACATACCCTCGCGTGCCCTCGTGATTGCTCTAGCTCTCTCGCTGTCTCTGTTTCATACACTCTCTCACTTTTTTTTACTCTGTCTAACAGCCTCTCCTCCCTCTCTCTCTCTCTCTCTCTCTCTCTCCATTCATAAGGACACCTCCGTTCTCATGTGCGTGGCAATTTTCCTGAACGCACGTACACGTATAGACGGTCCGCTGCAGGCCTTTTTCGTCACGCTTTCTCTTGCTGTCTCTGCTTCTCTGCTTTCTATTTGCTCTCTTTCTCTCTCTCTACTTCTCTCGCTATCTCCTTTCTCTTTCTCACGCGTATATCATCCACCAAATGGCCCCTATTCAACATTC
>CALZFC010000265.1:1012500-1117500 GCA_945643635.1 Allodiplogaster sudhausi | reverse complement strand
AGTTTGAGGGTGAGTTTAAGACTGAGAATGTGGGTGAGAGTGAGGTTGAGCGTGTTGTTGAGGGTGAGAGTGAGGTTGAGCGTGAGATTGAGGGTGAGATTGAGAGTAAGGTTGAGGTTGATCGTGAGAGTGAGGTTGAGGGCGAGGTTGAGAGTGAGGGTGAGGTTGAGGATTAGGTTGAGGAATAGCCATAGTTGCATTTTAGGGTGATATAATAAAATAAATGAGCCGAAATTTTTTAAAAAAATCTTTTCCCCACATCATGCGAACATGTCCAATTTGGATTCTTGAGTTTCCCGCCAAGATTCTGACACAATGAGATTTGAATCTCTAGCTTGGCGCCAAGGTTTTGGGCAATAAGATTTGAATTATGTTTAGGTTGCCGCCAAGAAGGGCTTCCCTCACGTTGTGTACGCGCGTGTCTTCCGATGGATCGACCTGCACAAGAATGAGCTGAAGCACAGCTCGTTCTGCAGGTTTTCATTAATTTATTATTGATTTAAATTGATTTTAAATTAATGGTTTATTATTGATTAATGAGTAAAATATATTTTTTATTTATTATTATGTATAGTTATTATGATGTATATTTATTATTTTGTTTAGCGAGAAAAAAATTGCCCGAAACTTTCCGGCACATGTGGTTTGCCGTAGCCGGTGCATGGTATATTAGCTGCAAATTCTTTGATTCCGATCCTTCTCCTTCGTGCGTTGGGAATAATAACATATGCTTATATAACACATCGCTAGTTACTACATTGCAAGTTTAGTAATATTTTTATGTTTGATATTAGCGAAATATTTTGTATTCATTATTTTGTTATTTTTTTGTCTATCTAATGGGTTGATTTTCTTGAAAAAGAAAAGGGAGAAGTAAAGTATTGCTCTTTACAGCACAGCCGGTTTGCCTTAGCCGGCGCATGACTTATGTGCTATGAATAGGGCGGGTAATGCTATAGAATATAGTATAATAATATTTGTTAAAAAATAGTATAATCGACAAAATAATGTAAACTATAATAAATGGTACATAATATAATCAATAGAATAATCTGATGAATGGGAAGTAATATTATATATTAGCATAAATAATCGCAGATTCGCCTTCGACATGAAGACGGACCTCGTCTGCGTGAATCCGTACCATTACGAGCGAGTGACGGCACCGCCCCTCGTCGATCTCTCTGATGATACAGATGAGCAGAGTGGAGAGGAAGGCAGAGTCGAGGGGGCAGGAGGAGCGAGGATGCATACACCACTGACTGGTAGGTTGTTCTCTCATATCTCTCTCTCTATACCTCTCTCTCTCTTTCTCAGTCTCTCTCTCTGTATCTCTCTCTCTCTCTCTCTCTCTCTCTCTTTATCTCTGTTTCTCTCTATCTTCTCACTGTCTCTCTCTAACATCTCTCTCTCTCTCTCTTTATCTCTGTTTCTCTTTATCTTCTCACTCTCTCTAACATCTCTCTCTCTCTCTGTCTCTCTCTCTGTTTCTCTCTATCATCTCTCTCTCTCTCTCTCTCTCTCTCTCTCTCTCTTTCTGTCCCTCTCTCTCTCCGTATCTCTCTCTTCCTCTCCCCCTTGTCTACCAAAGTTTGAAGCTTCATTCCACGTCCATTCAGTTCCCTAATCTAGGCCACTCCGTCGTGGACACTAACTCTTGTGGCCCGAAACCGGCCAAAATGTCTCCGGAGCACCTGAGGCAGATTGCGCAAGGTTAACTATAATTAATTACTAAATGTATTTAGAAAGGTTATTGTATTATATTATTTTAATTTTATTATTAGAAAAAAATTCTTTAAAAAAAACTTTTTATTTGAAATCTAATCTGTGCGAATGAAGTCACAAGAATTCATCGACTATAATTTGACGGCGTGATTTTTGGATTTCACAAGAAGAATAAAAATTTCTATATAATTTTAGACAAATGAAAAAAAACGTATAAAAATAATTTAATTAAAATTTTATTTACTTCTTTTCAGCCCCACCCTCATCAGTGGGCGGCGGCAGCGTCTCAATGCCGTCAACGTTGTCCTCTTCGTCTTCCTCCTCATCACCCACCTCTCTGCTGCTGAATGGAGGAGTGTCTCAGAATCAGATGCAGCAGGAGAAGCAGAAGGCGACAGGTGGGGAAGGAGTTAATTAATTGATTGATTGATTAATTAATTAATTAATTAAAAGAAAATTAATTCTAGCATTTTAAGCATTAAACCTACCATAAAATATTAAGAAAAAAAAAACAAAATAAATTCTAGCATTTTTAGCATTAAACATACCTTAAAATATTAAGAAAATAAGTGTTATTTTTTTGTTCGCCTCAGCCGTCACTGGCTCAACCTCGACGACTGAGAGCAGTCTGAAGGCGCCGGCGCCCATGTTTGGCGCCATTTCAAGACCGCCGCCGATTCTGGAGCCGGTGGGCAGACTGGCTGCACCCGCCGCCGCCGTCACAGCGCCAGCGAGCCAGCTCAGCATTCAGACATGTCAGTTTAATAGGGAGTCAAAAAAATATTTATTTTTCCCGGTACAGAATGTAGTAATTTAAAAAAGATGTAAGAGTAATGGGAATTTTAAAGGAATTAAGGTAATTTAATTTTAGAAAAAAAAAACTATTACAGACAACAATCCACTCCTCCTCCACCAAGCGCCGGTCACACAGCATCAGCAGCAGAATGGCTTCGCGGTCTCGGCCAGCTTTGGAGATTGCGACGACACAGCGGCGCCCGTGGCCGTGCCGCCAACTGTCCCTGACGTCCAGCCGCCGCTCCCGCTACACTACAGCAGTGTTCAAAGTGAGAGAGATTTATAAGAAGTTTTTAAATAGCTTTATTTTAAAAAAAACTTGAATATTACTCATTGACACTAATTAGTAAAAAAAATTGTAAAAGAATTTTTAACCTGATAATTTCAAAGTAGAAGAAGGAGTAAGCAGCCTATTTTGATCAACTAAGCATTTTAAACAAATATAACATTTATTAATTTTTCTAATAAAAAAAAGAAGCAAAAATTAAATTGACTGAATTCGTTTATTTTTTAAATGCCTCATGTCTATTAATATTTTAAAAATTTTCTATTAAAAAACAAAGATTTTAATCTTTGTTTTTTAATAGAATTTTCTAATAATAATAAGTTAAAGTTAAAACTTATCTAAATTCTTGTTTCTTACTAGGTGCCTCAGTCTTGCCCGACCTACATCACCAGCAACAGCAACAGAAGCAGGCGGCGGACTACGTCGCCAGTCTCACGGTGCAGATGGAGATCGTGCAGAGGGAGATCGAGCTGAGGCAGCAGCAGCAGCAGATCATTGCGGCGCAGTAAGGGAGAGGGAGAGGGCAGAGAGAGAGAGAGAGGGAGAGAAAGCGAGAGAGAGGGGGAGGGAAAGGGAGGGGGAGGGAGAGAGAGAGGAGAGAGATAAGATAGGAGAGTGAGAGATACAAAGAGAGAGAGAGAGGGACAGGTATTGTGGGAAGGAAAAGAAGGGAGGTACTGTCAGTAATATTTGTAGGTTATTTCAGTAATAAAATTATTTACATTTAAATAAGCCACGCCCACCCGTCCACTCCCATTTTCAACTTCTCCTTCTTCCAGATACGCCGCACAGGCTGCACAGCTGCAGCAGCAGGCGGCCGCTGCCGGCCTGTCGCCGATTCAGCTCGCAGCCGCTGCCGCACTCCAGCAGCACCATCAGCAGCAGATGATGATGGGTAAGGAGGGATAAGCCACGCCCACCCGTCCACTTTATTAGGCCACGCCCACCCGTCCACTTTTAACTTCGCCAACTGTACATCTATGCAATGTATAGACTTTCTTTTTGAAAAAAAGTGAGAATTTTTTTCCTAACTCTCTTGTACAGGTGGTTTGCATTAGTCAGTCCAGAATATATGTACTGCAGATTCATTGACTTTGATCCCATGGGATTGGAAGGTAGCAATAAATTATAATAATAATGATAATAATCATAGTAAAGGTAAGCAGTGATGAAACAAAGGGAATAAGAAAAATAATTAAATGTAACTAATTACGTTTCAGCCGCTGCTGCTCACAATCTTCCTGCAGTCGTGCAAGCCACAGCAAGTGCAGAGATGAAGCTGGAAGAGGACGACGAGACTAGCGTTGAGGAGAACAGGATGGAAGTGGAGCAGAGAGGTTAGTCTTTCTCTCTCTCTATCTCCTCTCACTCTCTCTCGCTCTCTTTTCTCTCCCTTTCTATCTTCTCTCTCTCTCTCTCTCTCTCTCTCTCTCTTTCTCTCTCCCCCCCCCTCTCTCTCTCTCTCTCTGTCTTTCTCTCTCTTTCTATCTTCTCTCTCTCTCTCTTCTCTCTCTCTCTCTCTCTATTCTCTCATCTCTCGCTCTCTCTCTCTCTCTCGCTCCTTCAGCATCAACCATCGAAATTGCTCACGTCGAAGACGAAGAGATGCCATCGTCAGATCTGCTGCTGCGCAATCCGTTGGACCAGCAGTCAAATCCATCCGATCTGGCCTCGTCTCCCCAAGCTCAGCCCCCCTCTCGCTGCCGCCGCCTCCTCGAGTCGTTCGCATTTATCGATCCGTCCGCACTCAAGAAGACGTCCGACATCCTCCAGAGCAACTTTTCGTCGTCGACGACTAAGTAAGAATTTAATTTTTTGGAGTGGACGGGTGGGCGTGGCTTAATAAAGAAATTTTAATGTAGTCTAAAATATTAAATAAAATTCAGACATCCCGAGAAAATGCCAGACGACGAATACTTTCTGGGAATGCACAGCTTCAAGCACACGGAGAACGAGCGGCTTAATTGGATTCAGGTATTTTGAAAAAGTTTTTAATGGTTATATATATATATATATATATATAAATAGTTATTTTTTATGTATTGATATGCAGTGTATATGTAATTGGGAAAGAATAGTTGCATTATAATTATTAAAAAAAAACAATTATTAATTAGTTAAATTCCAGAATCACCTGACGCAGCCGGTGAGTGTCTACTCGATCCTTGACACGGCAACGAGCGCACATCCGTACGGCATGATGCTGACGCCCGAGCTGCAGCGACAGCACTACGAGAAGGACATGTACGGTAGTTGTTGACCAACGGATTTGTTGAATAGAGAAAGGACATGTACGGTAGTTGTTGACCAACGGATTTGTTGAATATACAGAAAAGACATGTATGGGATTGAATAATATATTTTATCGAAATGAGTAAAAATGTTAGACTAGAAAAAAAGGCTTATCTTACACTGATTGGAAGACAGCAAAAATGTTACACTAGAGAAAATGGCTTATCTATTCTACAGTGTAGAGATGTAGTGGAGATGTATTAACAACAACAACAACAACAGAAGATAGTAGTCGAAACAGATATCCACTTGCAAGAGCTGTTACCGTCATTCGGGAAAACAAAATTTGTGTCTGTGTGTCTTTCATAACTGGCCGAAGAATGTTATGACTAAATAAATTGTGAAAGTTACCGTATGTTTCAGGAAAGCGCGCCAGGACGCGATGGGCATGAACGAGGCGGACATTACGCGCATCTTTGCCGGCTACGCAGCCACTCTCAAAGGGGGCGGAGCCAAGCAGCCAATGATGATGAAGGAGACGACGATGTCGTCACTCCGCGAGCAACACCCAAGCACTTCAAGGGGCCCGGATCCGGTTCAGAAGGTAGTTGACTTTTGGCCACGCCCACTTTACAAGCCACGCCCACATTTTTCTATTACAATATTCCCTCGTTTTCGCACACTTTTCTAGCTGAAGTTGTTACTTTATTTATTTATTTATATACAACGTGAGCATTAATTAATTTGTCAAATGTAATCTCCGAGTATTGATCGATTGTTGAAATGCTGATAAAAATTACATTAATTAATTTGTAATTAATTTCAAAAAAATTCAGGTTCTCCTCGAGCAATGCGTCAAAGTAGCGCGAAGCATGGGACTTGCACCGTCGCTCGACGTCTACCCATCTTGTGTCGAGGGTGCCATCACAGAGCTCGCGATGAGAAATGGCGACGCTTGCGAGGTACGGTAGCACACCGGAATTGGGTGGGGTGAATGGGAATAGTAAAAGTAATAATTATAATTATAATTATAACTACAATAATATTAACAATAATTATTAGTATTATAGTTAACAACAATATTTATAATACTTTTAGTAAATTATTATAATTATAAAAATAACTGTAAAGTATGTGTAGTAAATGAGAGAGAATTAATTTTAATTTTAATTACAATAATAAAATTTATTATTATTAATATATTCAATAATATTTATTTTAGTGAATTATTATAATTATAAAAAAAATGACTGTAAAGTATGTATAGTAAATGAGAGAGTGAATTCAGACGGGCGAGTCGTCCTCCCTCCGCCGCCTTCGCTACGATTTCCTCTGCCGTTTCTCGGGCGGCACAGAGAAGGCGCCGGCGGCAGCGGACGATGAGGCAGCAGTCTGGTGCGCAGCCAGCTATCACGAGTACGCGGCGACGGTCATTGAGACACAGGTTGGAGAGGGAGAGAGAGAGAGAGGAGAGAGGAGAGAGAGAGAGAGGAGAGAGGAGAGAGAGAGAGGGGAGAGAGAGGAGAAAGAGAGAAGATAAAGAGAGAGGCGAGAGTGAGAGTGAGAGAAATAGAGAGAAGAGAGAGAGAGAAGAGAGAGAGAGAGAAAGAGAGAGAGAGAGAAAGAGAGAATAGAAGAAGAAAACAGCTGAGTGTAATCGAAATGAGGATAAGAGGCTTTGAGTAGTAGCATAGTCTGCTCTATTATAGGAAAGGTAATGTCAGATAATTAATTAATTAATGACTCGACAATCTCTCACTCCAGATCGCCTCCAACCGTTTCTACGTCGACGCCGGCGTCGGTGGCGGTGGCGAAGAAGCGGCGAAGCAGCAGAAGCATCGACTCGGACTCGGATGTGTCAGCACACTCGATGCTGAAGAGGCAGTGGGCAGGGCCATCCAGGGACTAGGAGCCGGGTTCTGTCTGGCACACCAGGTGAGAGAGAGAGAGAAAGAGAGAGAGAGAGAGAGATGGAGGAGAGAGAGTTTAGAGAGAGTAGAGAGAGGTGGAGAGAGAGAGAGGAGAGTGAGGGATAGGAGAGGGGGAAGGTAGAGAGAGAGAGAAAGGGGAGTGAGAGGAGAGAGGGAGAGAGAGGTGAGTGAGAGGAGAGAGAGAGAGAAGAAGGAAGAGAGAGAGAGAGAGAGAGAGAGATAGGAAGAGAGAGAGAGAGAGAGAGAGATAGGAAGAGAGAGAGAGTGAGAGAGAGAGGAGGGGGAGGTAGAGAGATAGAAAGGGGAGAGAGGAGAGAGAGAGAGATGGAGAGAGAGAGGGGAGTGAGAGAGGAGAGAGAGAGATGGAGAGAGAGGGGGAGTGAGAGAGGAGAGAGAGAGAGAGAGAGAGAAAGGGAGCTAGAGAGAGAGAGGAGAGAAAGAAAGGGAAGGTATTTTTTGAAACTTAAAATATGGAAAATATTGGGGAAAATAAGTAATTAATTAATGAGTTAACTTCCTAGGCAAACGGTGATGTCTGGCTGGAAGTGAAGGGCAGGCAGGTGCTTTACGCCAAGGCACTCTCTCTCGACATGGTGTCGCCGGTCGCAGAAGGAGGCGTGCACAAGGTGTATGCTGATGGACCGATCAAGGTTAGAGAGAGAAAAGAGAGAGAAAGAGAGAGAGGAGAGAGAGAGAGTGAGGGAAAGAGAGCGAAGAGAGAGAGATGAGAGTGAGAGAGAGAAGAGAGCGAGAAAGAGACAGGACGGAATATTAAATTATTGCATATTGAAATAACAATAAAAAATACTATTATATTTGAGTGAAACAAAAAGTGGACCCTATTCCAAGAAGAGAAAGAAAGTTTTTCTCAGGTGTTTGACTGGGCGATGGTGAAGGGCACCCTGGACGCATTGGCGAAGGTCTTCCTCTGCCACGGACGCACCATCAAGTCAACTCAGACGAAAGAGGTGGGCAGAGCATTTCATTTCGTTTTTCGTCCATGAAAGAAAGGAAGGGAAGAAGCTCGTCAACATTATTGACAGTTGGTCCTTTGAGCAAAATATACCTTTTCCTCTGGCTGTCTTTCTCCTTTCTCGTCATCTCTCTCTCCCTCTCTCTCCCTCTCTCTCTTTCTCTCTCTCTCTCCCTCTCTCTCTCCCTCTCTCTCCCTTTCTCCCTCTCTCTCTCTCTCCGCTCTCGCTCTCACCGAACGCATTTCCTGCCTCAGGGTGGCATTGACTTTGCTGGCGCGGCGGCTCTTTTCAACGGCCCTGGCGGCGCCGACCTTCGCCGTCTTTGCACGATTCGTATCTCTACTGAGGTGGGTTCGATTTCTGCTTCAAAATTTTTTTTAAATTATATTTTAAGTTACTAAATTTATTGCAATAAAATTAATAAACAACGAAATAAGTATTATTTAATAAAACAATTATAATATAACATTAAGAATTCGTAATAACATTAATTAAAATAAAATAAGGTAAAATAAACAATTTCTTTAAAAAAAATGTAAGTATAAAAAATGGAGTATTTTTAATCTTCCAGGGCTGGGGCATCCACCACGACGCGCCCGTCGTCGAGGCAACGCCCGTCTGGCTCGAGTTCACCTTCAAACGGGCCCTCGAGCACCTCGAGAAGCGACTGCGCGTCCTCACGCCACGACCCACAATGTCGTGGGAGCTGTAGGCTCCGCCCACCGGTCCAGTCCTGCCAGGCTCCGCCCACAAGTGAACTGGCCCCGCCCACAAGTGAACTGGCCCCGCCCACAAGTGAACTTGCCCCGCCCACATGTGAGCTAGCCCCGCCCACAAATGAGCTAGCCCCGCCCCCCCCCCCGCCCACAAGCGAATTGGCCCCACCCACAAGTGAGCTAGCCCCCATTCCACCCCCCCAGAAATGAATTAGCCCCGCCCATCCGTCCTACCATTATACGAGCCCGTTTATACTTTCACACACAATTCTTCAGAATTGACCTCCCAGAGGAACCCTTTCAATTGTAGCCATCTCCCCCATCTCTTCCAATCTCACAGAGACACCCACCCACTTCTCCCTCCCAGTCAGTAATATAGATTTGACTCATTTGCGCAGTATCAATACGATTGTAGTACCCTTGTTAATTTTCTATATTTTATACATAACTCACCTTGTTCTCTCCCGATCTTCTTGCCTCTCTGTGCCCATTGTAAATATACATATAAATAAATATATATATTTTGTCTCCTCCTTTTCCAGATCTCTCTGTGTCTCTTTTGTGCTATCCTGATTCTGTTTTTTTCCAGAATATGTTCTCCGATACTTTTGAACGTTTTCATTATTCGCGTGCGCGTGATTTGGTTGTTAATTTGATTTTATATTTTACCTAATATTCCTTTTAAATTTCTCAGAGATTCTATGCTGCTACTGTTTTTTTTCTTTGTCCTTCCCTTTTTTCAATTCGGGCAATCTTCGCGTGTTTGTGTGCCAGAATGTGTCCCTATTTCTCGTGTTCGTTTTCTCGCTCGCGTTCAATACCCTCCCTCTACCTGAAAAAAGGGAACCCTCTGAGTCTATCTCGTCTCGTACACTAGAAAAATGGTAGAACTTTACCCTGTGCTGCTCTCACCGCATTTCGATCGACTTCTTAGTTGGCAGGCGGCTGTCCCGGTCCTCTCAACGGGAACCATTTCTTCTTTTTGTTTTATTGTTTTTTTTATTTGTTTATGTTTTCTCCTCTCTTTTTTTGCTGCCCTACAGCGCATTTAGTGCATTGTACCCACTGGACGACCGCTGCTGATACCCTTTAGTCTACTATTAGACCCCCGTTTAATCGACTATTAGACCCCCTCGTTTAATTCGACTATTAGACCCCCGTTTAAAGATTATTAGACCCCCGTTTAATCGACTATTAGACTCCCGTTTAATCGACTATTAGATCGACCTTTATCCGAGCCACACGATGTCTGCTTTTCATCATCTTTTGTGCTGCTTCTCCTCTTTCTTTTTCTCCTTGTCTTCAATGCGCGGTCATGGCAATTCTTCTGGGAGTCATCCAAAAGGCAGGTTGCAAAAGAAAAAAAGAAGCGGTGAGTCTCGTGCGTTTACATCTCGGGTTCGGCTTCTTCACCCATTCATTACTTCACCCTCTCCAAAAACCTATTCCCGGTACTAGAGTGGCCAGCTTGTGCGTTTGGTTTGCAAAATAGATTTATGTTTTTTTTCTCTCTCTCTCTCTCCTATTTACCTCTCTCTCTCTCTCCTCTCTCTCCTATTTACCTCTCTCTCTCCCTCTCCCACGATTCCCTCGTTTTCTTATAGACACAACTCTATAGCAGCGCGCTATCAGTAATCCTCCAATTTAGAAAGCCCATTTATCAAGTCAGAGTAGAGTTCAAACTATAAGCAATGCGCTTTCTCTTGCCTTTCGCCATGTGGTTTCCGCGCGTCTATTTTAATAACGGAATCGATTTATTGATTGCTTGTTGATTGCGATTCGCATTGAATGTCAATCTATGATAATTTTGAGTGGAGAGCTTTACCCTTCGCTATTCTATGCCCCTCCCCCTTCATTATTGTGTTAATAGAATTGCTAACTCTGGAGAATCATATAATAAGGCTTTCGTCCCTGAGATGTTATAAGTTAGTCTCTATTTATCTAGCACTAACATCCGATTAGTTTGATCAAAATGTTCATTTTTGCACGTACATACATAGATGATAGCTGCTCGCAAATCCTTGCATTGCATTCGTCCAAAATATTGTCAAAAATATTCCAAATGTATATAATCTCTCGTACATGAAGAATTACTTTGATTATTATCGCAATAGTTTTAGTTTTCTTCATATTTAATAACTGTTTTATTTAACATTGTTTTTTTCTTCTTCTTCTTGTTCTTTTCGTATTTTTCGCGCATATGTGAACAAACGGTTTTATCATTCAGCTACCGTTTATCCTATGGTTTTTCCATAACTTCTTGGAGTATAGTTTTTTTCGGTCCGGTCACCATTGAAATGACATCTCAGCGAAATATCCACTGCGTGTAGTCACGCAAGTTGCAGCATTTTTCTTGTTTTATTCTTTTTTTTTGTTACTCAATTTCTCTTTCCTTTACCACCACCCCCCCCCCAAACCCTCCCACAATTTTCAACCCGAAGTTGTAATTGCTTGGAATGAACAGTCATCGTTGGCGAGTAGACAATACATGTACTCTTACTTCTTTTTAGTCTGGTGACGATTAAACGATTGCAATTTCTGATGAAGTCTAGTTTACAATGGGCAACATGTGGTTGATGATGGAATGAAAAGTGCGTTCGAGCTGGGGAGAGAACAGCAATTGGGCAACCCATGAGGTTTGGTGATCATGTGAAATGGGAAGAAACCTGGCAACGAATTGGAAGAGTACATTTTTGGGCGTTGAAAACGTACTCCCCGAAATCGCTGCAAGTGAACTGGTGAATTATTTTGGGTTGGAAGACATTGTTATGATCATTTAATGAATCCTTAACCGCTTGGCTGACAGATTGTGAGAAGACTTCTGTCTAGTCTTATTGTTAGTGGGCCACTTTAACGAGAAATCGCCGATGAGATTCAATCGGCCACTAGATCCGCCGTGCATTCAAAACATTGACGAAAAAGAACTATGCGATTAAACCTTTATTCAGTATCACAAAGCGGTTTAGAGGGCAAATATGTAATCTCACCAGCTCTAGCCATCCTAGCTTAAAGGAGGTATCCGGGGAATAATTAACCTAAGTTTTTTTCTATATGAACATGTTCATCTTGGCGTAAAACATGTATCCAGAACGTTCGAGCAATTTTCTTCCATTACATTCTGAGCAATAATAACGTGAAAACTGGCGGGTAGAGAATTAGCTACGGTAGGTCAGAGCCGCCCTCCTATTTCGCATGCTCTCTCGACCGAGCGACAGGCAACTTTATGAGCGCGCGCATTCAAACTCGTTCGATCGCGCAACTGTATAATTATTCGCCGGATACTTCCTTTAACATGCGTCATTTTTTTCTTCTCTTTATTCGATCGTATTCTTGAAGTTTAGGTGGCTAAGCAACAGTTTTGCTTGCTGTAAACTTGATGTGTTGATAAGCTAATTTTATTATAAAAAATTTTTAAATAAAATAATTCACCGTAAAAATTCATATCAACGCTCTTTTTAAACATTTTGGCCGAGATTTTGAACTGCTTTTGCTTCATTTTTTAAATAGAAATCTAATATGGACATTCTAAAAAGTGTACTGCAATTAAAAAGTGTACTCTCTCGCACAATGATTTTCGGGCCATTTCATATAGCTGAACGCCTGCCACGTGGTTGGCTCCTCCGAGTCTCTCTCTCTCCTCATCTCCCTCTCTCTCTCCTCTCTCGCTCTCTCTCCTCTCTCTCTCTCTCTCTCTCCTCTCTCTCTCTCTCCTCTCTCTCTCTCCTCATCTCCCTCTCCTTCTGCCATCTCCGATGCTCCTTCTCGAGAGATCGTTCATTCTGCTGGCCTCCTTCCTAGCTGCTTCTGCAGTTGCGAATGAGCACTGTTACATGACGGATAACTTCCCGACTAATGTGCGAGGCTTGAAGCAAAAAGAAATTAATTTTTAAATGTTTACTTTAATATTAACCTTCATTGAACGTATACTAAAAAAAAAGTTAAGAAAAGTTATGACTCTCAAAATTATTACTTTAATGTTAAATCTTACAGTAGACCTTTCTTCTTCAGAGAACTTGCTACAACTGGAACAACGGCGAGACATGCGTGCTCGGCTGCAATAGCAGCCTTGCAGACGACATTGAACGATTTTGCTTTCACGAGTTTGGAAGCTCATTGAAAGTCGAGCAGAAGTGTCTTTCTTTTCGGCATACAAAGTCCAAAATGCTATATCGTCAGAAGTGCTTGCTGGGTTAGAGCTACTACTGTATTTTTCTCTTCACATTTATAATTATTAATTTTTTTAAATCGTTATTGTTTGCCTATTTTTAGAGTGGCAGGAATACGTGTTCCGGAAGCTGACTTGCGTGTGTGGAGTCGCAAGCCGATTGCAACCTAAACTTATCCGCGATTCCCGACATAATCGAACGCATCCGACACTTCATCATTCTCAAGGACTACCCTGAACAGAAGATGAAGGGCTCTGTGTACATTTCTTTTAGAAAGGTGATCTTATCAGACATATCTCTTAGATTTAACAAAATTTTATTATTTTAATGCAATATTTGACCAACTTGTCTCGCTAACAGCGGCAAATGTAAAAGTATAAGATTAAATAAAAAAAAGTGAGAAAATTTGAATAATTGCTCTTCACAACCTAGATGAGGGAGGCCCTTGAAACGCCGATTCCAACCGCTTCATCATCCAGCACAGGGCAATTTTTTTTGCAGCATTTGTGAAGATATTAAATCCGTCATTTGGACAGCGGATATTTGTAATGACCAAGGCATTAATTTGGAATTATTGTTAAATTAATCTTAAATTTTGTGAAGTTAATCGATTTAGATATGTGCTGTTTTAGAGCAATCTGACAATGAGTGAACAGGCGTATTATATATCAAATCAGAATTTTTTTGTGTTAAGTTTCGATTCAATTTTCAGCACTCTTGCACGGACGACTTCAGCAGAAGAAACTAACAATTCGAGCAGAGGTTCGGCTGCCTTTGAGAAGTCAGTTGGAGTGTTTCGGCGAATTTCTTAAAGAAGGAAACGAATAAATTTTTATTCTAAAACCTTTTTTATCTTAAGTTTTTTTTATCTCTTTTCCATGTCACAAACATTTTAAAAAAACGCTTAGACCCCCGTTTAATCGACTATTAGACCCCCTCGTTTAATTCGACTATTAGACCCCCGTTTAAAGATTATTAGACCCCCGTTTAATCGACTATTAGACTCCCGTTTAATCGACTATTAGATCGACCTTTATCCGAGCCACACGATGTCTGCTTTTCATCATCTTTTGTGCTGCTTCTCCTCTTTCTTTTTCTCCTTGTCTTCAATGCGCGGTCATGGCAATTCTTCTGGGAGTCATCCAAAAGGCAGGTTGCAAAAGAAAAAAAGAAGCGGTGAGTCTCGTGCGTTTACATCTCGGGTTCGGCTTCTTCACCCATTCATTACTTCACCCTCTCCAAAAACCTATTCCCGGTACTAGAGTGGCCAGCTTGTGCGTTTGGTTTGCAAAATAGATTTATGTTTTTTTTCTCTCTCTCTCTCTCCTATTTACCTCTCTCTCTCTCTCCTCTCTCTCCTATTTACCTCTCTCTCTCCCTCTCCCACGATTCCCTCGTTTTCTTATAGACACAACTCTATAGCAGCGCGCTATCAGTAATCCTCCAATTTAGAAAGCCCATTTATCAAGTCAGAGTAGAGTTCAAACTATAAGCAATGCGCTTTCTCTTGCCTTTCGCCATGTGGTTTCCGCGCGTCTATTTTAATAACGGAATCGATTTATTGATTGCTTGTTGATTGCGATTCGCATTGAATGTCAATCTATGATAATTTTGAGTGGAGAGCTTTACCCTTCGCTATTCTATGCCCCTCCCCCTTCATTATTGTGTTAATAGAATTGCTAACTCTGGAGAATCATATAATAAGGCTTTCGTCCCTGAGATGTTATAAGTTAGTCTCTATTTATCTAGCACTAACATCCGATTAGTTTGATCAAAATGTTCATTTTTGCACGTACATACATAGATGATAGCTGCTCGCAAATCCTTGCATTGCATTCGTCCAAAATATTGTCAAAAATATTCCAAATGTATATAATCTCTCGTACATGAAGAATTACTTTGATTATTATCGCAATAGTTTTAGTTTTCTTCATATTTAATAACTGTTTTATTGAACATTGTTTTTTTCTTCTTCTTCTTGTTCTTTTCGTATTTTTCGCGCATATGTGAACAAACGGTTTTATCATTCAGCTACCGTTTATCCTATGGTTTTTCCATAACTTCTTGGAGTATAGTTTTTTTCGGTCCGGTCACCATTGAAATGACATCTCAGCGAAATATCCACTGCGTGTAGTCACGCAAGTTGCAGCATTTTTCTTGTTTTATTCTTTTTTTTTGTTACTCAATTTCTCTTTCCTTTACCACCACCCCCCCCCCCCAAACCCTCCCACAATTTTCAACCCGAAGTTGTAATTGCTTGGAATGAACAGTCATCGTTGGCGAGTAGACAATACATGTACTCTTACTTCTTTTTAGTCTGGTGACGATTAAACGATTGCAATTTCTGATGAAGTCTAGTTTACAATGGGCAACATGTGGTTGATGATGGAATGAAAAGTGCGTTCGAGCTGGGGAGAGAACAGCAATTGGGCAACCCATGAGGTTTGGTGATCATGTGAAATGGGAAGAAACCTGGCAACGAATTGGAAGAGTACATTTTTGGGCGTTGAAAACGTACTCCCCGAAATCGCTGCAAGTGAACTGGTGAATTATTTTGGGTTGGAAGACATTGTTATGATCATTTAATGAATCCTTAACCGCTTGGCTGACAGATTGTGAGAAGACTTCTGTCTAGTCTTATTGTTAGTGGGCCACTTTAACGAGAAATCGCCGATGAGATTCAATCGGCCACTAGATCCGCCGTGCATTCAAAACATTGACGAAAAAGAACTATGCGATTAAACCTTTATTCAGTATCACAAAGCGGTTTAGAGGGCAAATATGTAATCTCACCAGCTCTAGCCATCCTAGCTTAAAGGAGGTATCCGGGGAATAATTAACCTAAGTTTTTTTCTATATGAACATGTTCATCTTGGCGTAAAACATGTATCCAGAACGTTCGAGCAATTTTCTTCCATTACATTCTGAGCAATAATAACGTGAAAACTGGCGGGTAGAGAATTAGCTACGGTAGGTCAGAGCCGCCCTCCTATTTCGCATGCTCTCTCGACCGAGCGACAGGCAACTTTATGAGCGCGCGCATTCAAACTCGTTCGATCGCGCAACTGTATAATTATTCGCCGGATACTTCCTTTAACATGCGTCATTTTTTTCTTCTCTTTATTCGATCGTATTCTTGAAGTTTAGGTGGCTAAGCAACAGTTTTGCTTGCTGTAAACTTGATGTGTTGATAAGCTAATTTTATTATAAAAAATTTTTAAATAAAATAATTCACCGTAAAAATTCATATCAACGCTCTTTTTAAACATTTTGGCCGAGATTTTGAACTGCTTTTGCTTCATTTTTTAAATAGAAATCTAATATGGACATTCTAAAAAGTGTACTGCAATTAAAAAGTGTACTCTCTCGCACAATGATTTTCGGGCCATTTCATATAGCTGAACGCCTGCCACGTGGTTGGCTCCTCCGAGTCTCTCTCTCTCCTCATCTCCCTCTCTCTCTCCTCTCTCGCTCTCTCTCTCTCTCTCTCTCTCTCTCTCTCTCTCCTCTCTCTCTCTCTCTCCTCTCTCTCTCTCTCTCTCCTCATCTCCCTCTCCTTCTGCCATCTCCGATGCTCCTTCTCGAGAGATCGTTCATTCTGCTGGCCTCCTTCCTAGCTGCTTCTGCAGTTGCGAATGAGCACTGTTACATGACGGATAACTTCCCGACTAATGTGCGAGGCTTGAAGCAAAAAGAAATTAATTTTTAAATGTTTACTTTAATATTAACCTTCATTGAACGTATACTAAAAAAAAAGTTAAGAAAAGTTATGACTCTCAAAATTATTACTTTAATGTTAAATCTTACAGTAGACCTTTCTTCTTCAGAGAACTTGCTACAACTGGAACAACGGCGAGACATGCGTGCTCGGCTGCAATAGCAGCCTTGCAGACGACATTGAACGATTTTGCTTTCACGAGTTTGGAAGCTCATTGAAAGTCGAGCAGAAGTGTCTTTCTTTTCGGCATACAAAGTCCAAAATGCTATATCGTCAGAAGTGCTTGCTGGGTTAGAGCTACTACTGTATTTTTCTCTTCACATTTATAATTATTAATTTTTTTAAATCGTTATTGTTTTGCCTATTTTTAGAGTGGCAGGAATACGTGTTCCGGAAGCTGACTTGCGTGTGTGGAGTCGCAAGCCGATTGCAACCTAAACTTATCCGCGATTCCCGACATAATCGAACGCATCCGACACTTCATCATTCTCAAGGACTACCCTGAACAGAAGATGAAGGGCTCTGTGTACATTTCTTTTAGAAAGGTGATCTTATCAGACATATCTCTTAGATTTAACAAAATTTTATTATTTTAATGCAATATTTGACCAACTTGTCTCGCTAACAGCGGCAAATGTAAAAGTATAAGATTAAATAAAAAAAAGTGAGAAAATTTGAATAATTGCTCTTCACAACCTAGATGAGGGAGGCCCTTGAAACGCCGATTCCAACCGCTTCATCATCCAGCACAGGGCAATTTTTTTTGCAGCATTTGTGAAGATATTAAATCCGTCATTTGGACAGCGGATATTTGTAATGACCAAGGCATTAATTTGGAATTATTGTTAAATTAATCTTAAATTTTGTGAAGTTAATCGATTTAGATATGTGCTGTTTTAGAGCAATCTGACAATGAGTGAACAGGCGTATTATATATCAAATCAGAATTTTTTTGTGTTAAGTTTCGATTCAATTTTCAGCACTCTTGCACGGACGACTTCAGCAGAAGAAACTAACAATTCGAGCAGAGGTTCGGCTGCCTTTGAGAAGTCAGTTGGAGTGTTTCGGCGAATTTCTTAAAGAAGGAAACGAATAAATTTTTATTCTAAAACCTTTTTTATCTTAAGTTTTTTTTATCTCTTTTCCATGTCACAAACATTTTAGTGCGACTATTCCAACAGAAGAAGCAATGCCGTATTTGGTGCCAATCTTCACGTTTAAGGTAAACAAAAAAAATACCTGCTATAGAACGATTCATCGATTTATTTACACAGTTCCTTTATCACAACGGAAAGCGGTATTTGTCGATAAATCCTATTTTGAAAAGGTAGAAATTGGCGCAATTTCCTTTTGTTTGCAGTTCTTCTGGATCGGCGTTGCGTTCTTCGTCGTCGCCTTGGTCGTTGCTCTCGCGACCATTTGCCTTCTCGCCTACACATTCGGAGAAGTTGTCGTCGCTCCGTAACTTTCAGCAGAAACTTTAAAAAAAAAAACCCGTCTCCATAAACGTGTGTGTGTGACTTTCCATGCTTGAGCGTCTCGATACAATGGAGAGAGAAATAGAAAAGAAGAAGAAGAAGAAGAAGAAGAAGAAAATATTCTTTGATATCCAATCAATAGTAGTTCACAATTTCACTAGTATTTATGCGATCGGCAAGGTCTCCATTGGTCACCAGATCATTTGGCAGTAATAATTAAGGATCAATACTCATTTTCAAGGTTGAGCAAGAACAGGTGGTTTTCATTTGTCGACTCATTGTAAAATAAATACTTCAAGAAAAGGCAAAAGATTGGTACAGGAGTTACATATCCTACATACTTTTACGTAATTAAATTATATTAATTTTATTTCAATATTAATTATCCCTAACCATAGCGCTGTGCGATATGAATGGAGGAATTGAACAGTTCTCAGCTTGTCTCGAACACAGAAGCAGAAGCTCAAGTAATAATTGAGTAAGGCAAATAAAATTTTTTTTTACGAAATTAACAGAATGAATGAAAAATTTACCATAAATATGCGCTTTTATGCGCTTGGCTATTCGTGTAATTTTATTTAATTCAGTAGTTTTTTTTTCGGCGATTGCCATCCTCCTTTAAGACAGGGAAATAAGACGCAATAACAGAGTGTTTCCTTCGCCTTGTGGACATTTGCCTTTGGTCATAGCCGGATTTTGGATTCTGAGCATTCCTTTTTCAACTGCACATTTTGGATGTCCTCGAAGGCGGAAGCTAAAATAGTTATTTTTTATCACTACTGCTTCTCTTCGCCCGAAGCGTTACCCAAGTTTGTTTAGCAAACAACTGTTTTTCCTCTCTTTTATCTCAGAGTTCTCTCCGAAAACGAGACCGCCTCGACACTTCGAATCGGTATCGCAGACAACGGCGAGTGCACCACGAGAGCCATCTCATACACATATTGTAGTCGGAACCGGTTTCACTTCCTGACACGACCTCGTTCCAGTTTGCTGCATGGCGGAATTGACAGTATACGACGGCGTCTCAAAGCGAAAGCCTCGATGAAGACGTTCGGATGGATCGGCGATGGAATTGGCAGCAGCATTCTGTGCTCGGTCTCTCGGTCAACGCCATCTTCTGCGAGTTCGTCGTGGACGGAGGACAGAGCACGACTGATAGAGAATATCAGTATATATATATATATATATATATATATATATATATATATATGGAAATATTCATCGAGTGTTTTATCAAGCAGCTAAACTGTTCCGAGAAATACACAAGAAGACATTGAGTATAAGAAAAAGTACTTATGTATGTATGCAAATTTCCCAGAACATTAGCCGAATTGGCTGAGTTGATTGTTTAATTTATTTAAAGGAGGGTGCGTGATAGAGCGTAAGGTTTTGCTATGTAATAAACAAAAAAAAAACAATACAGAAGAAGACAAGGGACCAGCGGCAGAAAAGGTGAAAAATTAATTTAAAAAAAATTAATCCAAGAATTGATAATTATGCTACTTGTAAACGATGCTGTCATTGGCAGTTCGATGAAGAGCCGAACGGATGTAGAGACAGAAAGAGCCCTCGTCCGTACCGTCTCTGCAAGGAGAGAGAGAGAGAAGAGAGAGAGAGAGAATGGGAGAGAGAGAGAGAATGGGAGAGAGAGAACGAGAGAAAGAGATTGAGAAAGAGAGAGTGCGAGAGAGGGGGGAGGGAGAGAAAGAAAGAGAGAGCGAGATAGAGAGAGAGAGAGAGAGAGTGAGAGAGAGAAAGAGGGAGAATGGGAGAGAGAGAGAACGAGAGAAAGAGAGATAAAGAGAGCCAACCTGCAGTCCTTGACGCCGTCGCACGTTCTCCCGGGCTCAACACATGCAGATGCATCACGGCACGCGAGCCACGGTGACCGGCAGCGAAGTGGATAACCACTCCAGGCGCCGCTTACCGAACTCTTGAAGGGGGAGAGAGTGAGAGAGAGAGAGAGACATAGAGAAAGAGTTAGAGAAACATTGAGTTAGTGAGCGAGAGAGAAATGGAATTAGGTAGAGAGAGAGAGAGAGAGAGTGAGAGAGAGTGAGAGAGAGTAAGAGAAAGAGTGCGAGAAAGAGAGATTCAAGGAGAGAGTGTGAAAAGGGAGGGAGAGTGAGAGTGAGAGAGAGAGAGAAAGTAAGAAAGAGAAAGAGAGTGTAGCCAAACCGGCCGTCTACCGCGCCCCTTCGGTCCACACAGTCTCGCCTCCTCGTCCGATCCATCGCCGCAGTCCACGCGTCCGTCACACCACCACCGACGCGGCACGCAGCCGCGTCCATCACGGCAGCGACGCGTTGCGGTCGCGTCGCGGCAGCTGGAATATTTTGATTATTTATTTATTTGTACGTACTGTCAACAATGCTAAGCACCAAAGTATAATCCCACATGGATATACGTGAGTGCCATGCACTAGAACCACCTGTCAGTCGCCGCAGTAAGAAAATTTTTATTATTTATAAATTGGTTTTATTATTCATCTACTGACTCAGCCTTGGTTAACGAGGCACAGAACGAAGAGAGATGAATATATAAAAGTGCCATGCATGTTAACCACCTGTCCATAACCAAAACTCAAATATTTTTTTATATTTTTTATTTTCTTTTATTTAAATTTTTGTTATTCGTCTTCCGACTACTGAAATAGCGAGTTTAAGCTCAACGGAAATGAATATGTAAAGGTGCCAAGCACTAGAGACACCTGTCAATGGCCGCCGCTCGCTCAGCATCGCTAACATCTGGCTCGGCTAAGCTCGAGTCGATCAAAGAGTACGAGGAATTTCTAGAAGAAGAAGAAGAAGAAGAAGAAGAAGAAGAAGAAGAACAAATATTTTGTAAATTATTTTTTTAAATAGAATTTATTGCGAAATTAATGCCTGTTTTTGAACAAAAGCATGCGCAAATTGTACACGTATAATGAATAAGTTTATTAACAATAGCAGTTATTATTTTAGTAAGTCTCCTTTAATGAAGAGACTTGAACAACTACCGTATTTGCCGGCTTGAGCTGGTCGTTCTTGTGGAAAGCGCAAGGCTGAGAGTGAAATTTAAAAGCAGCAGCCACAAGAACCACATTGATTCTGGTAGTAAATGGACCCGACGACTTGATGAATGTTCGGGACGTAACGGAAGCCGTTCTCTACTGCTATTTCTCTTTCTAGCTCTCCTCTCTCTCTCTCTCGTTCTCCTTTTTCTCTCACTCTCTCAACGACGTATGTAGTTAGAACATGTGATGTAAACAATTGCGTATGAAGGACGTCGAATGCTGCTGGCCAAAGGAAATGTAGAGATTGTCAATATTTTTTTTAGATTTTATTTAACAAATTAATTTATGTACGGTAATGCTGTAATAAAATTTTTTTTATGATATACATAAGCTGCGGTATATATTTCCGAGCTACACATGTTTTTTCCTAGTTCAATTACCCCTAAAAATTCCAAAAATAGCAGCATTATTATCTATACGTTTTGTTTGGTCCTCTTCACCGGTGCCTTTGAAAGAACGTTTTACTTTCTTGTCAGGATCGTTTGATTGACATCCACAGGAGATTTTACTGTTCTGGAACAAGAAACGGAGTGTGTCCTATTCTCTAGCTTCTACTTCCGTATCGCAGAGAGAGAGAGAGAGAGAGAGCGAGAGAGAGAGAGAGCGCGAGAGCGAGAGAGAGAGAGAGAGAGAGAGAGAGAGAGAGTGCCTTTCTTCAGCTTGTCAATCCGTCGCAAAAGCCACTCTTTCAACCGTCATCCATGGTTGGGAGCTGATAACAATGACAATCTTATCAGCAGTACGTCAGGAACTAGACCGATGGGTATGTTTACGAGACGGAAAACCACTCGTATTGGAGAGAGAGAGAGAGATAGATAGAAAAGAGAGAGTTAACGACTTAACTGAACGTCTGAGAGAGTGTGTTATCAGGGGATCAGAGAGATAGAGAGAGCAAAATGAGCAGAAATATTCCCAGCAAAGCACAGAGTGCGGACAACATTAATGCGCTCGAAAAAATGACTCTTTTACCTTCTACATTTCACTATTCATCGAAACGAAATTTTTAAGCCAAGCATATGAAAGCGTAATTTTTTCATTCTGTTAATTTCATATTAAAAAAAAAACTTTTCTTTTGCCAAACTCAATTCTTAGCTCGAACTTCTCCTACAGAGTCGTCTGTGAGTTGCTGTAAATACCGACAAACCGAGAGCTGCTCATTCATTCCTTCCTTCATTCATGTCGCACAGCACAGAGCGCACTCCACTATGGTTAGGCATACTTAATTTAGAAGAAATTAAATTAATGTTATTTAACAAAGCAGTTCATAGACTCTTGCAGCTCTTGTTATCAATCGCTGTGCCTTTTTTATTCAATTATTTTACAATGAGGCAAACAATGAAAACCACCTGTTTTGGTGCCTTGCATGAAAATTAGCGCAATTTTTTTTAATTATTGATTATTTTTCCGATTATTGATTGAAAATTATTGATTTTTTTATTATTGATTGAAAATTATTGATTATTTTTGATTATTGATTATATTTCGATGATTATTACTTCTTGATTTGTCAGCACGTCTCTTGCAACGCCACCGCCGCCATACTCGGCAACACTAGACACAAGGTGCGATATAATTTTTAAGATGTAAAAAGATCCCTTTTTGTAGTCGCGCTCCTTTCTCTGTCTAAAAAAAAGAGAATTACCACATTTGAGTATTTTTTTTTGATCTTAAAGGATCACTCCGGCGAATGTTTTCGCGCCCGTGTAATAATTGTTGTTTGAAAAAAATAACCCTTCTAAAATTCTTACAGTATTCTGGAGGGTGGAATTTTTTGGAACGCTGTGATTGTTTTGGATGTGTTCGAAATGACAACATAGCGCTTCCATTCCTTTTTATGTCTCTCACTCTCCCTCTCTTCTACACTCTTTCTCTCAGAGTGAACAATCGATGACATTCATATCATCCCGTGCCCTCTTTCACTGCCACGCTTGGTATGGAAAGGAGGGTGGCTTGCCCCTCCCCTCCATGCCAAGCGCCCGCGATCGTTCTTTGATCATGAGCTCAAAGAACGATTGCGGGCGGAAAATGCACCGTAATCCCGATCAAAAACTGTTAATATTTAACAAACTAAACTTTGTTTTGAAATGGGACCACTTCTAATGGATGTTTTTGGCCGATCGTCAACGAATAAGAACATAAAACTAGAAGTTGTATATTCGCCGGAGAGGTCCTTTAATGTTCTTCCTTCATTCTTGCAGTAACCGAGCTGTTGCTGTCGACATGTCGATGGAGGCTTCTCCTGAAAGCTCAGCATTGTTTACGCTACCGGTTAGACTGCCTTGAAGCAAGTAGAACGAGATATAAAATGGAGGGAAACAGAGATAGAGAGAAAAAGAGCGAGAGAGAGAGATAACGAGAGATAATGAGAAAGAGAGAAAGGGATAGAGACTGAGAGAAAGAGAGAGATAGAACGAGTGAAAGAGAGAGAGATAGGGCGATAGAGAGAGAGAGAGAGAGATAGCGCGAAAGAGAGCGAGAGAGAAAGAGATAAAGAAATACATCTATCCAGACACCTCCATACGCTGCTTACGCTCTCTTCCCGACGTCTTCAGCCAAGGACACCGACAGTCGGCAACCGCCCTCGTATTCTGCTGCAGTAGCGTCATGTTAGAGTGATCTAAAGCGAGCCCAAAACTCGCATTTGAATTCGCGCTCTTTTGCCTGAGGGGAGGGGGCGGGGCTTAAAAGAAAAAAAAACTCAAGTTATTCAGGCTCATACCTATCTCCTCCTCCTCCGCACTTGCTACGTGCGGCAATCGGCGATGTGCTCATCTGCGAAGAATGTGTTAGCTCTCTCTCTCTCTCTCTCTCTCTCTCTCTCTCTCTCTCTCTCTCTCTCTCTCTCTGTTCATCTCTCTCTTTTTCATTCTCTCTTATTCTCTCTCTCTCTCCTGCATGCTCTTTCTCTTCGCTCCATCTCTCTCTCTCTCTTAATCTTAATCTCTTCCTACATATCTTTCACTCTTTCCCTCTCTCTCTCTCTCTCTCTCTCTCTCTCTCTCTTTCCAGACTGCTCCTCTTCGCGTCTCCTTCAACCTTCCCCTAGTCCTGCTCTCCCTCGCAGTTATCATTCTCACCTTCCCCTTCGGCATTCCCTTCTTCTGCTGTCTGCCACTCTGCATATCGCTAGAATGCACAGAATGCGGAAGATAGTAAAATGAGTTGTTTTTTTTAAACTAATAACCTAATTTATCATTTTTTGGGAGATAAATGCGAATTTTTAATTAATTTCTTTGTTTATAAATAAAGTAAGTTGTTTCTTTTTTTAATTTCTTTGTTCATTAACCTTTAGCTCTCTCTCTTTAAATATAATTAAAGCTTTACTTTCTAGTTGCCTCTACCGCTATCACTAAAAAAAAACTCTTTCGAAATAAATAAAATATCAAAGTTCAATCAAATTGTTCATTTCTTCGAATATCATTACTATGGTTGTCCACAATTCATGTTCAATATATAATTGTTCTAAAATGCATAGATCCATTCGGTCTTCCAGACTCTGGAGCTATTTTGTCATCATCTCGTTTTTGACATGTCAATTATCATTTACTGAACGAAGTTCATATGTCCCTTGATATAAATTTGAAAAAAAAGAAAAGGAAATGTTTCGATTAACAATGCAGTAATATGTATACATGAATGTACATGTGTTCAAGTACGACTAGTTTTATTCGAACTATTAGAACGGTTGATGTATATGGATAAGAATTGGCCACATTCGAAACTTATATATTTTTTCTGAAATATGTTGTCACTATGTAGCTAATTAGAAATGCTTGTAAAAGGCAAATCCAATAGATTTTTTGCGATTTAAAGACTGCTAAAAATATTGAAGTTCTCCTGGATCTCTCATCTTCGGGCACATGCGAGCTGCTGTTAACATTTTTCTAGGGCGCTCTCCGAATGCGCGGCGCTCTAACAATAACAGATATCGCGTCTTAAGCACTTTCAGAAGACTGGTTGAGAGTTCCTCCCCCTCTATCCCTCATAGTTCAAGGGTCTTTTTCATTAACGTATCTCTCTTTTGGGGAGAGAACTTGATCGGCCGTCTGCAATTCACCCCGGCACCATTTCTGATGATTGCCAGTTCCAGCCACTATCGTATTCGGAACTGGCGTCGTGGTCAATTCAAGCGAGGCTGCCTCTTCTTCCGCTCCCAATGAGGACGTGGTCAAGCAATGTTCTCCTGAAAATGACACATTTGAAATTGACATTCGTAAATTTTTTTTCGATTATACAGCAATTAATATTGGAAGAATATACACATAAAACATATATCAAATTTAATTTAATAGAGTTATGTTGGGATTAGCCATATATTAGTCGCGCAAGGCACAGGCGGGACCCCGGCCCCGGGCCAACCCAAGGGGCCGGGGCCTACTCTGGGGACCGGGGCCCGTGCGAATTGAATGGTTCACAACAGAGTTGACCAACTTAATTCGTGAGGAAATATGCCGCGCTTTTTTTCGAATTTTCTCAATTTTAGGTGAAGCTATTATTTTACGAACGAATAAGACAGTGCGTGGTGAAAACGGTATAGCATGAATAATTAGAAGAAGAAAATGTTAAGGTGATTGCAAGATAACATGAGTAATATTATATTGAAATAGCTGCTGACAGGCTTGGCTAACTCAACAGTGGCTCTTCCATTGTTATTCCAAACGACCAGTGCAATTTGCCGAACTGATCAGGAACAATCCACAGAAAACAGTACAGATGCACTCCCTCCTCCCACGGAAATACCCATTCGATCCCCTCACATCTTTTTTTCTATGACTGAGGCAAGACATCAGGATTATAAGCGTTTGCTTATCGTTAGTTTGCACAAACGTACGTGAACTTCGATCACCATTCCTGGATTTTGTGCGTATTAGCGAGTTAAAAAGATGGAAATAGCGCTGAGAAGAATTAGAGCGAAGAGGAGAGTTGACAAAAAAGGTGATTTCGTGCCGACACACAGGATAAAAGGAAGTGGGAGATTGTTGGAAGCCATCAGTTCTCTATAGATTCACAGAACAGACATGAAGCTGTCCCTCACTGTACTCTTTCTCGTACTCGCTGCCGGAGTGGTCCTGCTGGCTCAGCCAAATTCGGGCGGCAACCAAGGAGGTTTTGGAAGCGGACAAGGAGGAAACCAAGGTCCAGGCAGTCAAGGCGGCAACCAAGGAGGAAACCAAGGTCCTGGCAGTCAAGGCGGCAACCAAGGAGGAAACCAAGGGACAGGCATTCAACTCGGAAACCAAGGAGGAAACCAAGGTCCAGGCAGTCAAGGCGGCAACCAAGGTGGAAAACAAAGTCCAGGCAACCAAGGAGGAAATCAAGGTCCAGGTAACCAAGGAGGAAATCAAGGTTCAGGCAGTCAAGGCGGCAACCAGGGTGGTTTTGGAAGCGGACAGGGAGGAAGCCAAGGTCCGGGCAGTCAAGGCGGCAACCAGGATGGTTTTGGAAGCGGACAGGGAGGAAGCCAAGGTCCGGGCAGTCAAGGCGGCAACCAGGGTGGTTTTGGAAGCGGACAGGGAGGAAGCCAAGGTCCGGGCAGTCAAGGCGGCAACCAAGGAGGAAACCAAGGTCCAGGCAGTCAAGGTGGCAGCCAAGGAGGTTTCGGTGGCAACCCGGGCTTCATCTGAGAAGGAAACGACGACCGCGTAGTTTCCACTGTTCCCGGCATTTTTCCCAACTTGCTGTCATTACTGTTTATTCGATAAAGCAATTTAATCGCATATCTTGAAGTGCATGTTTTAGAAAATTATGCCGTTGATCATAAATTAGAGTCTTGAAAAACGTTCTCGACTTATATTTAGAGATATACATACATATTTACTTGCAACTCTGTAAATATGTGTACATACGTTCAATTGTTAATGAAAAAATGCAGAAAACATATTTCTTTGATTGTCAGAGGAATAATACATAACTACTCTTACTCTGGAAAGATATTCTGGCATAGAGCTTGTCGGAAGCAATGCAGGACCTGATGCGAATTCAAATTTGCCGGCTGCGGGCTAAACATGTCGGACGCCGTGTGAACCATAGTTATCTGTATTATTGTATTTATTTTTACTGCTTCATTGCTTTTCGTATTCAAGTCTAGCTTCACGGCTGGATTGCTTTGGCTTGCAGTTTTGTCCATATTCGAACTTCAAACAGGTCTCCGACGAATAAATATTCTTCCGTTTTCCGCCATATTTGTTCAGTTTGATATACAAAATTTCGATTACAAGCGGCTCGAATTCACTAAAAATCCCTCTGTCCTGAGAAGATAAACATGTTAGCTGATGAGAGCGGAATACCTCTGCCCCTCAAGCACTTTGAACTCTGAGTCAAGATCGAAACGGCCTAACATTCAAGCAAATGAAATATGAATGTGGTGCGAATAAAATTTATTGTTTTCTTATCTCATTTTCTAGCTCGTAACCACTGGATATCTGCAGAAATGGAATGTAAAAGAAGCAAGTACAATCAAGGAACATAACTTTAATTTGACTTTATTTACGAATTAAAAAGACAGTGCTTGGTGAAAAGTGTAAAGCATGAATAGTGGCTCTTCCATTGTTATTCCAAACGGCCAGTGCAATTTGCCGAACTGATCAGGAACAACCCACAGAAAACAGAACAGATGCACTCCCTCCTCCCACGGAAATACCCATTCGATCCCCTCACATCTTTTTTTCTATGACTGAGGCAAGACATCAGGATTATAAGCGTTTGCTTAGTTTGCACAAACGTACGTGAACTTCGATCACCATTCCTGGATTTTGTGCGTATTAGCGAGTTAAAAAGATGGAAATAGCGCTGAGAAGAATTAGAGCGAAGAGGAGACTTGACAAAAAAGGTGATTTCGTGCCGACACACAGGATAAAAGGAAGTGGGAGATTGTTGGAAGCCATCAGTTCTCTATAGATTCACAGAACAGACATGAAGCTGTCCCTCACTGTACTCTTTCTCGTACTCGCTGCCGGAGTGGTCCTGCTGGCTCAGCCAAATTCGGGCGGCAACCAAGGAGGTTTTGGAAGCGGACAAGGAGGAAACCAAGGTCCAGGCAGTCAAGGCGGCAACCAAGGAGGAAACCAAGGTCCTGGCAGTCAAGGCGGCAACCAAGGAGGAAACCAAGGGACAGGCATTCAACTCGGAAACCAAGGAGGAAACCAAGGTCCAGGCAGTCAAGGCGGCAACCAAGGTGGAAAACAAAGTCCAGGCAACCAAGGAGGAAATCAAGGTCCAGGTAACCAAGGAGGAAATCAAGGTTCAGGCAGTCAAGGCGGCAACCAGGGTGGTTTTGGAAGCGGACAGGGAGGAAGCCAAGGTCCGGGCAGTCAAGGCGGCAACCAGGATGGTTTTGGAAGCGGACAGGGAGGAAGCCAAGGTCCGGGCAGTCAAGGCGGCAACCAGGGTGGTTTTGGAAGCGGACAGGGAGGAAGCCAAGGTCCGGGCAGTCAAGGCGGCAACCAAGGAGGAAACCAAGGTCCAGGCAGTCAAGGTGGCAGCCAAGGAGGTTTCGGTGGCAACCCGGGCTTCATCTGAGAAGGAAACGACGACCGCGTAGTTTCCACTGTTCCCGGCATTTTTCCCAACTTGCTGTCATTACTGTTTATTCGATAAAGCAATTTAATCGCATATCTTGAAGTGCATGTTTTAGAAAATTATGCCGTTGATCATAAATTAGAGTCTTGAAAAACGTTCTCGACTTATATTTAGAGATATACATACATATTTACTTGCAACTCTGTAAATATGTGTACATACGTTCAATTGTTAATGAAAAAATGCAGAAAACATATTTCTTTGATTGTCAGAGGAATAATACATAACTACTCTTACTCTGGAAAGATATTCTGGCATAGAGCTTGTCGGAAGCAATGCAGGACCTGATGCGAATTCAAATTTGCCGGCTGCGGGCTAAACATGTCGGACGCCGTGTGAACCATAGTTATCTGTATTATTGTATTTATTTTTACTGCTTCATTGCTTTTCGTATTCAAGTCTAGCTTCACGGCTGGATTGCTTTGGCTTGCAGTTTTGTCCATATTCGAACTTCAAACAGGTCTCCGACGAATAAATATTCTTCCGTTTTCCGCCATATTTGTTCAGTTTGATATACAAAATTTCGATTACAAGCGGCTCGAATTCACTAAAAATCCCTCTGTCCTGAGAAGATAAACATGTTAGCTGATGAGAACGGAATACCTCTGCCCCTCAAGCACTTTGAACTCTGAGTCAAGATCGAAACGGCCTAACATTCAAGCAAATGAAATATGAATGTGGTGCGAACAAAATTTATTGTTTTCTTATCTCATTTTCTAGCTCGTAACCACTGAATATCTGCAGAAATGGAATGTAAAAGAAGCAAGTACAATCAAGGAACATAACTTTAATTTGACTTTATTTACGAATTAAAAAGACAGTGCTTGGTGAAAAAAGTAAAGCATGAATAGTGGCTCTTCCATTGTTATTCCAAACGGCCAGTGCAATTTGCCGAACTGATCAGGAACAACCCACAGAAAACAGAACAGATGCACTCCCTCCTCCCACGGAAATACCCATTCGATCCCCTCACATCTTTTTTTCTATGACTGAGGCAAGACATCAGGATTATAAGCGTTTGCTTAGTTTGCACAAACGTACGTGAACTTCGATCACCATTCCTGGATTTTGTGCGTATTAGCGAGTTAAAAAGATGGAAATAGCGCTGAGAAGAATTAGAGCGAAGAGGAGAGTTGACAAAAAAGGTGATTTCGTGCCGACACACAGGATAAAAGGAAGTGGGAGATTGTTGGAAGCCATCAGTTCTCTGGAGATTCACTGAACAGACATGAAGCTGTCCTTCACTGTACTCTTTCTCGTACTCGCTGCCGGAGTGGTCCTGCTGGCTCAGCCAAACTCGGGTGGCAACCAAGGAGGTTTTGGAAGCGGACAAGGATTAAACCAAGGTCCAGGCAGTCAAGGCGGCAACCAAGGAGGAAACCAAGGTCCTGGCAGTCAAGGCGGCAACCAAGGAGGAAACCAAGGGCCAGGCAGTCAAGGCGGCAACCAAGGAGGAAACCAAGGTCCTGGCAGCCAAGGCGGCAACCAAGGAGGAAACCAAGGTCCTGGCAGCCAAGGCGGCAACCAAGGAGGAAACCAAGGTCCTGGCAGCCAAGGCGGCAACCAAGGAGGAAACCAAGGTTCTGGCAGTCAAGGCGGCAACCAAGGAGGAAACCAAGGTCCTGGCAGTCAAGGCGGCAACCAAGGAGGAAACCAAGGTCCTGGCAGCCAAGGCGGCAACCAAGGAGGAAACCAAGGTTCTGGCAGTCAAGGCGGCAACCAAGGAGGAAACCAAGGTCCTGGCAGTCAAGGCGGCAACCAAGGAGGAAACCAAGGTCCCGGCAGTCAAGGCGGCAACCAAGGAGGAAACCAAGGTCCTGGCAGCCAAGGCGGCAACCAAGGAGGAAACCAAGGTCCTGGCAGCCAAGGCGGCAACCAAGGAGGAAACCAAGGTTCTGGCAGTCAAGGCGGCAACCAAGGAGGAAACCAAGGTCCTGGCAGTCAAGGCGGCAACCAAGGAGGATACCAAGGTCCCGGCAGTCAAGGCGGCAACCAAGGAGGAAACCAAGGTCCTGGCAGCCAAGGCGGCAACCAAGGAGGAAACCAAGGTCCTGGCAGCCAAGGCGGCAACCAAGGAGGAAACCAAGGTTCTGGCAGTCAAGGCGGCAACCAAGGAGGAAACCTAGGTCCTGGCAGTCAAGGCGGCAACCAAGGAGGAAACCAAGGTCCTGGCAGCCAAGGCGGCAACCAAGGAGGAAACCAAGGTTCTGGCAGTCAAGGCGGCAACCAAGGAGGAAACCAAGGTCCTGGCAGTCAAGGCGGCAACCAAGGAGGAAACCAAGGTCCTGGCAGCCAAGGCGGCAACCAAGGAGGAAACCAAGGTCCTGGCAGCCAAGGCGGCAACCAAGGAGGAAACCAAGGTCCAGGCAGTCAAGGCGGCAACCAAGGAGGAAACCAAGGTCCCGGCAGTCAAGGTGGCAGCCAAGGAGGTTTCGGTGGCAACCAGGGCTCCTTCTGAGAAGGAAAAGACGGCCGCGAAGCTTCCAATGTTCCCGGCATTGCTCCCAAATTGCTGTCATTACTGTTTATTCGATAAAGCAATTTAACCGCATATTTTGAAGTGCATGTTTTAGAAAATTAGAGTCTTGAAAAACGTTCTCGACTGATATTTAGAGATATCCATATTTACGAGCAATTATGTAAATATATGTACGTTCAATTGTGAATGGAACAGTGCAGAAAACATATTTCTTTGTTCGTCAGAGGAATAATATATAACTACATACTCTGGAAAGATATTCTGGCATAGAGGTTGACGGGCGCTAAACAGGCTGGACGCATGTAGTTCCGTGTGATGTTTTATAGTTTTTATTTTCACTGCTTCATTGCTTTTCGTAATCAACTCTAGCTTCACGGCTGGATTGCTTTGGCTTGTGTTTTTGTCTATATTCGTACTTCAAACAGGTCTCCAATAAATAAATATTATTCCGTTTTCCGCGATATTTGTTCAGTTTATACACAAAATTTCGATTACAAGTGGCTCGAATTCACTAAAAATCCCTCTGTCCTGAGAAGATAAACATATTAGCTGATGAGAACGGAATACCTCTGCCCCTCAAACACATTGAACTCTGAGTCAAGATCGAAACGGCCTAACATTCAAGCAAATGAAATATGAATGTGGTGCGAACAAAATTTATTGTTTTCTTATCTCATTTTCTAGCTCGTAACCACTGGATATCTGCAGAAATGGAATGTAAAAGAAGCAAGTACAATCAAGGAACATAACTTTAATTTGACTTTATTTACGAATTAAAAAGACAGTGCTTGGTGAAAAGTGTAAAGCATGAATAATTAGTAGAAGAAAATGTTTAGGTAATTGCAAAATAACGTGAGTAATATTATATTGAAATAGCTGCAGACAGGCTTGGCTAACTCAACAGTGGCTCTTCCATTGTTATTCCAAACGACCAGTGCAATTTGCCGAACTGATCAGGAACAACCCACAGAAAACAGTACAGATGCACTCCCTCCTCCCACGGAAATACCCATTCGATCCCCTCACATCCTTTTTTCTATGACTGAGGCAAGACATCAGGATTATATGCGTTTGCTTATCGTTAGTTTGCACAAACGTACGTGAACTTCGATCACCATTCCTGGATTTTGTGCATATTAGCGAGTTAAAAAGATGGAAATAGCGCTGAGAAGAAGGAGAGCGAAGAGGAGAGTTGACAAAAAAGGTGATTTCGTGCACACACACAGGTTAAAAGGAAGTGGGAGATTGTTGGAAGCCATCAGTTCTCTATAGATTCACAGAACAGACATGAAGCTGTCCCTCACTGTACTCTTTCTCGTACTCGCTGCCGGAGTGGTACTGCTGGCTCAGCCAAATTCGGGCGGCAACCAAGGAGGTTTTGAAAGCGGACAAGGATTAAACCAAGGTCCAGGCAGTCAAGGCGGCAACCAAGGAGGAAACCAAGGTCCTGGCAGTCAAGGCGGCAACCAAGGAGGAAACCAAGGGCCAGGCAGTCAAGGCGGCAACCAAGGAGGAAACCATGGTCCTGGCAGCCAAGGCGGCAACCAAGGAGGAAACCAAGGTCCTGGCAGCCAAGGCGGCAACCAAGGAGGAAACCAAGGTTCTGGCAGTCAAGGCGGCAACCAAGGAGGAAACCAAGGTCCTGGCAGTCAAGGCGGCAACCAAGGAGGAAACCAAGGTCCTGGCAGCCAAGGCGGCAACCAAGGAGGAAACCAAGGTCCAGGCAGTCAAGGCGGCAACCAAGGAGGAAACCAAGGTCCCGGCAGTCAAGGTGGCAGCCAAGGAGGTTTCGGTGGCAACCAGGGCTCCTTCTGAGAAGGAAAAGACGGCCGCGAAGCTTCCAATGTTCCCGGCATTGCTCCCAAATTGCTGTCATTACTGTTTATTCGATAAAGCAATTTAACCGAATATTTTGAAGTGCATGTTTTAGAAAATTAGAGTCTTGAAAAACGTTCTCGACTGATATTTAGAGATATTCATATTTACGAGCAATTATGTAAATATATGTACGTTCAATTGTGAATGGAACAGTGCAGAAAACATATTTCTTTGTTCGTCAGAGGAATAATATATAACTACATACTCTGGAAAGATATTCTGGCATAGAGCTTGACGGGCGCTAAACAGGCTGGACGCATGTAGTTCCGTGTGATGTTTTATAGTTTTTATTTTCACTGCTTCATTGCTTTTCGTATTCAACTCTAGCTTCACGGCTGGATTGCTTTGGCTTGTGTTTTTGTCTATATTTGTACTTCAAACAGGTCTCCAATAAATAAATACTATTCCGTTTTCCGCGATATTTGTTCAGTTTATACACAAAATTTCGATTACAAGTGGCTCGAATTCACTAAAAATCCCTCTGTCCTGAGAAGATAAACATATTAGCTGATGAGAACGGAATACCTCTGCCCCTCAAACACATTGAACTCTGAGTCAAGATCGAAACGGCCTAACATTCAAGCAAATGAAATATGAATGTGGTGCGAACAAAATTTATTGTTTTCTTATCTCATTTTCTAGCTCGTAACCACTGGATATCTGCAGAAATGGAATGTAAAAGAAGCAAGTACAATCAAGGAACATAACTTTAATTTGACTTTATTTACGAATTAAAAAGACAGTGCTTGGTGAAAAGTGTAAAGCATGAATAGTGGCTCTTCCATTGTTATTCCAAACGGCCAGTGCAATTTGCCGAACTGATCAGGAACAACCCACAGAAAACAGAACAGATGCACTCCCTCCTCCCACGGAAATACCCATTCGATCCCCTCACATCTTTTTTTCTATGACTGAGGCAAGACATCAGGATTATAAGCGTTTGCTTAGTTTGCACAAACGTACGTGAACTTCGATCACCATTCCTGGATTTTGTGCGTATTAGCGAGTTAAAAAGATGGAAATAGCGCTGAGAAGAATTAGAGCGAAGAGGAGACTTGACAAAAAAGGTGATTTCGTGCCGACACACAGGATAAAAGGAAGTGGGAGATTGTTGGAAGCCATCAGTTCTCTATAGATTCACAGAACAGACATGAAGCTGTCCCTCACTGTACTCTTTCTCGTACTCGCTGCCGGAGTGGTCCTGCTGGCTCAGCCAAATTCGGGCGGCAACCAAGGAGGTTTTGGAAGCGGACAAGGAGGAAACCAAGGTCCAGGCAGTCAAGGCGGCAACCAAGGAGGAAACCAAGGTCCTGGCAGTCAAGGCGGCAACCAAGGAGGAAACCAAGGGACAGGCATTCAACTCGGAAACCAAGGAGGAAACCAAGGTCCAGGCAGTCAAGGCGGCAACCAAGGTGGAAAACAAAGTCCAGGCAACCAAGGAGGAAATCAAGGTCCAGGTAACCAAGGAGGAAATCAAGGTTCAGGCAGTCAAGGCGGCAACCAGGGTGGTTTTGGAAGCGGACAGGGAGGAAGCCAAGGTCCGGGCAGTCAAGGCGGCAACCAGGATGGTTTTGGAAGCGGACAGGGAGGAAGCCAAGGTCCGGGCAGTCAAGGCGGCAACCAGGGTGGTTTTGGAAGCGGACAGGGAGGAAGCCAAGGTCCGGGCAGTCAAGGCGGCAACCAAGGAGGAAACCAAGGTCCAGGCAGTCAAGGTGGCAGCCAAGGAGGTTTCGGTGGCAACCCGGGCTTCATCTGAGAAGGAAACGACGACCGCGTAGTTTCCACTGTTCCCGGCATTTTTCCCAACTTGCTGTCATTACTGTTTATTCGATAAAGCAATTTAATCGCATATCTTGAAGTGCATGTTTTAGAAAATTATGCCGTTGATCATAAATTAGAGTCTTGAAAAACGTTCTCGACTTATATTTAGAGATATACATACATATTTACTTGCAACTCTGTAAATATGTGTACATACGTTCAATTGTTAATGAAAAAATGCAGAAAACATATTTCTTTGATTGTCAGAGGAATAATACATAACTACTCTTACTCTGGAAAGATATTCTGGCATAGAGCTTGTCGGAAGCAATGCAGGACCTGATGCGAATTCAAATTTGCCGGCTGCGGGCTAAACATGTCGGACGCCGTGTGAACCATAGTTATCTGTATTATTGTATTTATTTTTACTGCTTCATTGCTTTTCGTATTCAAGTCTAGCTTCACGGCTGGATTGCTTTGGCTTGCAGTTTTGTCCATATTCGAACTTCAAACAGGTCTCCGACGAATAAATATTCTTCCGTTTTCCGCCATATTTGTTCAGTTTGATATACAAAATTTCGATTACAAGCGGCTCGAATTCACTAAAAATCCCTCTGTCCTGAGAAGATAAACATGTTAGCTGATGAGAACGGAATACCTCTGCCCCTCAAGCACTTTGAACTCTGAGTCAAGATCGAAACGGCCTAACATTCAAGCAAATGAAATATGAATGTGGTGCGAACAAAATTTATTGTTTTCTTATCTCATTTTCTAGCTCGTAACCACTGAATATCTGCAGAAATGGAATGTAAAAGAAGCAAGTACAATCAAGGAACATAACTTTAATTTGACTTTATTTACGAATTAAAAAGACAGTGCTTGGTGAAAAAAGTAAAGCATGAATAGTGGCTCTTCCATTGTTATTCCAAACGGCCAGTGCAATTTGCCGAACTGATCAGGAACAACCCACAGAAAACAGAACAGATGCACTCCCTCCTCCCACGGAAATACCCATTCGATCCCCTCACATCTTTTTTTCTATGACTGAGGCAAGACATCAGGATTATAAGCGTTTGCTTAGTTTGCACAAACGTACGTGAACTTCGATCACCATTCCTGGATTTTGTGCGTATTAGCGAGTTAAAAAGATGGAAATAGCGCTGAGAAGAATTAGAGCGAAGAGGAGAGTTGACAAAAAAGGTGATTTCGTGCCGACACACAGGATAAAAGGAAGTGGGAGATTGTTGGAAGCCATCAGTTCTCTGGAGATTCACTGAACAGACATGAAGCTGTCCTTCACTGTACTCTTTCTCGTACTCGCTGCCGGAGTGGTCCTGCTGGCTCAGCCAAACTCGGGTGGCAACCAAGGAGGTTTTGGAAGCGGACAAGGATTAAACCAAGGTCCAGGCAGTCAAGGCGGCAACCAAGGAGGAAACCAAGGTCCTGGCAGTCAAGGCGGCAACCAAGGAGGAAACCAAGGGCCAGGCAGTCAAGGCGGCAACCAAGGAGGAAACCAAGGTCCTGGCAGCCAAGGCGGCAACCAAGGAGGAAACCAAGGTCCTGGCAGCCAAGGCGGCAACCAAGGAGGAAACCAAGGTCCTGGCAGCCAAGGCGGCAACCAAGGAGGAAACCAAGGTTCTGGCAGTCAAGGCGGCAACCAAGGAGGAAACCAAGGTCCTGGCAGTCAAGGCGGCAACCAAGGAGGAAACCAAGGTCCTGGCAGCCAAGGCGGCAACCAAGGAGGAAACCAAGGTTCTGGCAGTCAAGGCGGCAACCAAGGAGGAAACCAAGGTCCTGGCAGTCAAGGCGGCAACCAAGGAGGAAACCAAGGTCCCGGCAGTCAAGGCGGCAACCAAGGAGGAAACCAAGGTCCTGGCAGCCAAGGCGGCAACCAAGGAGGAAACCAAGGTCCTGGCAGCCAAGGCGGCAACCAAGGAGGAAACCAAGGTTCTGGCAGTCAAGGCGGCAACCAAGGAGGAAACCAAGGTCCTGGCAGTCAAGGCGGCAACCAAGGAGGATACCAAGGTCCCGGCAGTCAAGGCGGCAACCAAGGAGGAAACCAAGGTCCTGGCAGCCAAGGCGGCAACCAAGGAGGAAACCAAGGTCCTGGCAGCCAAGGCGGCAACCAAGGAGGAAACCAAGGTTCTGGCAGTCAAGGCGGCAACCAAGGAGGAAACCTAGGTCCTGGCAGTCAAGGCGGCAACCAAGGAGGAAACCAAGGTCCTGGCAGCCAAGGCGGCAACCAAGGAGGAAACCAAGGTTCTGGCAGTCAAGGCGGCAACCAAGGAGGAAACCAAGGTCCTGGCAGTCAAGGCGGCAACCAAGGAGGAAACCAAGGTCCTGGCAGCCAAGGCGGCAACCAAGGAGGAAACCAAGGTCCTGGCAGCCAAGGCGGCAACCAAGGAGGAAACCAAGGTCCAGGCAGTCAAGGCGGCAACCAAGGAGGAAACCAAGGTCCCGGCAGTCAAGGTGGCAGCCAAGGAGGTTTCGGTGGCAACCAGGGCTCCTTCTGAGAAGGAAAAGACGGCCGCGAAGCTTCCAATGTTCCCGGCATTGCTCCCAAATTGCTGTCATTACTGTTTATTCGATAAAGCAATTTAACCGCATATTTTGAAGTGCATGTTTTAGAAAATTAGAGTCTTGAAAAACGTTCTCGACTGATATTTAGAGATATCCATATTTACGAGCAATTATGTAAATATATGTACGTTCAATTGTGAATGGAACAGTGCAGAAAACATATTTCTTTGTTCGTCAGAGGAATAATATATAACTACATACTCTGGAAAGATATTCTGGCATAGAGGTTGACGGGCGCTAAACAGGCTGGACGCATGTAGTTCCGTGTGATGTTTTATAGTTTTTATTTTCACTGCTTCATTGCTTTTCGTAATCAACTCTAGCTTCACGGCTGGATTGCTTTGGCTTGTGTTTTTGTCTATATTCGTACTTCAAACAGGTCTCCAATAAATAAATATTATTCCGTTTTCCGCGATATTTGTTCAGTTTATACACAAAATTTCGATTACAAGTGGCTCGAATTCACTAAAAATCCCTCTGTCCTGAGAAGATAAACATATTAGCTGATGAGAACGGAATACCTCTGCCCCTCAAACACATTGAACTCTGAGTCAAGATCGAAACGGCCTAACATTCAAGCAAATGAAATATGAATGTGGTGCGAACAAAATTTATTGTTTTCTTATCTCATTTTCTAGCTCGTAACCACTGGATATCTGCAGAAATGGAATGTAAAAGAAGCAAGTACAATCAAGGAACATAACTTTAATTTGACTTTATTTACGAATTAAAAAGACAGTGCTTGGTGAAAAGTGTAAAGCATGAATAATTAGTAGAAGAAAATGTTTAGGTAATTGCAAAATAACGTGAGTAATATTATATTGAAATAGCTGCAGACAGGCTTGGCTAACTCAACAGTGGCTCTTCCATTGTTATTCCAAACGACCAGTGCAATTTGCCGAACTGATCAGGAACAACCCACAGAAAACAGTACAGATGCACTCCCTCCTCCCACGGAAATACCCATTCGATCCCCTCACATCCTTTTTTCTATGACTGAGGCAAGACATCAGGATTATATGCGTTTGCTTATCGTTAGTTTGCACAAACGTACGTGAACTTCGATCACCATTCCTGGATTTTGTGCATATTAGCGAGTTAAAAAGATGGAAATAGCGCTGAGAAGAAGGAGAGCGAAGAGGAGAGTTGACAAAAAAGGTGATTTCGTGCACACACACAGGTTAAAAGGAAGTGGGAGATTGTTGGAAGCCATCAGTTCTCTATAGATTCACAGAACAGACATGAAGCTGTCCCTCACTGTACTCTTTCTCGTACTCGCTGCCGGAGTGGTACTGCTGGCTCAGCCAAATTCGGGCGGCAACCAAGGAGGTTTTGAAAGCGGACAAGGATTAAACCAAGGTCCAGGCAGTCAAGGCGGCAACCAAGGAGGAAACCAAGGTCCTGGCAGTCAAGGCGGCAACCAAGGAGGAAACCAAGGGCCAGGCAGTCAAGGCGGCAACCAAGGAGGAAACCATGGTCCTGGCAGCCAAGGCGGCAACCAAGGAGGAAACCAAGGTCCTGGCAGCCAAGGCGGCAACCAAGGAGGAAACCAAGGTTCTGGCAGTCAAGGCGGCAACCAAGGAGGAAACCAAGGTCCTGGCAGTCAAGGCGGCAACCAAGGAGGAAACCAAGGTCCTGGCAGCCAAGGCGGCAACCAAGGAGGAAACCAAGGTCCAGGCAGTCAAGGCGGCAACCAAGGAGGAAACCAAGGTCCCGGCAGTCAAGGTGGCAGCCAAGGAGGTTTCGGTGGCAACCAGGGCTCCTTCTGAGAAGGAAAAGACGGCCGCGAAGCTTCCAATGTTCCCGGCATTGCTCCCAAATTGCTGTCATTACTGTTTATTCGATAAAGCAATTTAACCGAATATTTTGAAGTGCATGTTTTAGAAAATTAGAGTCTTGAAAAACGTTCTCGACTGATATTTAGAGATATTCATATTTACGAGCAATTATGTAAATATATGTACGTTCAATTGTGAATGGAACAGTGCAGAAAACATATTTCTTTGTTCGTCAGAGGAATAATATATAACTACATACTCTGGAAAGATATTCTGGCATAGAGCTTGACGGGCGCTAAACAGGCTGGACGCATGTAGTTCCGTGTGATGTTTTATAGTTTTTATTTTCACTGCTTCATTGCTTTTCGTATTCAACTCTAGCTTCACGGCTGGATTGCTTTGGCTTGTGTTTTTGTCTATATTTGTACTTCAAACAGGTCTCCAATAAATAAATACTATTCCGTTTTCCGCGATATTTGTTCAGTTTATACACAAAATTTCGATTACAAGTGGCTCGAATTCACTAAAAATCCCTCTGTCCTGAGAAGATAAACATATTAGCTGATGAGAACGGAATACCTCTGCCCCTCAAACACATTGAACTCTGAGTCAAGATCGAAACGGCCTAACATTCAAGCAAATGAAATATGAATGTGGTGCGAACAAAATTTATTGTTTTCTTATCTCATTTTCTAGCTCGTAACCACTGGATATCTGCAGAAATGGAATGTAAAAGAAGCAAGTACAATCAAGGAACATAACTTTAATTTGACTTTATTTACGAATTAAAAAGACAGTGCTTGGTGAAAAGTGTAAAGCATGAATAATTAGTAGAAGAAAATGTTTAGGTAATTGCAAAATAACGTGAGTAATATTATATTGAAATAGCTGCAGACAGGCTTGGCTAACTCAACAGTGGCTCTTCCATTGTTATTCCAAACGACCAGTGCAATTTGCCGAACTGATCAGGAACAACCCACAGAAAACAGTACAGATGCACTCCCTCCTCCCACGGAAATACCCATTCGATCCCCTCACATCCTTTTTTCTATGACTGAGGCAAGACATCAGGATTATAAGCGTTTGCTTATCGTTAGTTTGCACAAACGTACGTGAACTTCGATCACCATTCCTGGATTTTGTGCATATTAGCGAGTTAAAAAGATGGAAATAGCGCTCAGAAGAAATAGAGCGAAGAGGAGAGTTGACAAAAAAGGTGATTTCGTGCACACACACAGGTTAAAAGGAAGTGGGAGATTGTTGGAAGCCATCAGTTCTCTGGAGATTCACAGAACAGACATGAAGCTGTCCCTCACTGTACTCTTTCTCGTACTCGCTGCCGGAGTGGTCCTACTGGCTCAGCCAAATTCGGGCGGCAACCAAGGAGGTTTTGGAAGCGGACAAGGAGGAAACCAAGGTCCAGGCAGTCAAGGCGGCAACCAAGGAGGAAACCAAGGTCCTGGCAGTCAAGGCGGCAACCAAGGAGGAAACCAAGGGACAGGCATTCAACTCGGAAACCAAGGAGGAAACCAAGGTCCAGGCAGTCAAGGCGGCAACCAAGGAGGAAACCAAGGTCCCGGCAGTCAAGGTGGCAACCAAGGAGGAAACCAAGGTTATGGCAGCCAAGGCGGCAACCAAGGAGGAAACCAAGGTCATGGCAGCCAAGGCGGCAACCAAGGAGGAAACCAAGGTCCTGGCAGTCAAGGCGGCAACCAAGGAGGAAACCAAGGTCCCGGCAGTCAAGGCGGCAACCAAGGAGGAAACCAAGGTCCTGGCAGCCAAGGCGGCAACCAAGGAGGAAACCAAGGTCCTGGCAGCCAAGGCGGCAACCAAGGAGGAAACCAAGGTCCTGGCAGCCAAGGCGGCAACCAAGGAGGAAACCAAGGTCCAGGCAGTCAAGGCGGCAACCAAGGAGGAAACCAAGGTCCCGGCAGTCAAGGTGGCAGCCAAGGAGGTTTCGGTGGCAACCAGGGCTCCTTCTGAGAAGGAAAAGACGGCCGCGAAGTCTCCAATGTTCCCGGCATTGCTCCCAAATTGCTGTCATTACTGTTTATTCGATAAAGCAATTTAACCGCATATTTTGAAGTGCATGTTTTAGAAAATTAGAGTCTTGAAAAACGTTCTCGACTGATATTTAGAGATATTCATATTTACGAGCAATTATGTAAATATATGTACGTTCAATTGTGAATGGAACAGTGCAGAAAACATATTTCTTTGTTCGTCAGAGGAATAATATATAACTACATACTCTGGAAAGATATTCTGGCATAGAGGTTGACGGGCGCTAAACAGGCTGGACGCATGTAGTTCCGTGTGATGTTTTATAGTTTTTATTTTCACTGCTTCATTGCTTTTCGTATTCAACTCTAGCTTCACGGCTGGATTGCTTTGGCTTGTGTTTTTGTCTATATTCGTACTTCAAACAGGTCTCCAATAAATAAATATTATTCCGTTTTCCGCGATATTTGTTCAGTTTATACACAAAATTTCGATTACAAGTGGCTCGAATTCACTAAAAATCAATCTGTCCTGAGAAGATAAACATATTAGCTGATGAGAACGGAATACCTCTGCCCCTCAAACACTTTGAACTCTGAGTCAAGATCGAAACGGCCTAACATTCAAGCAAATGAAATATGAATGTGGTGCGAACAAAATTTATTGTTTTCTTATCTCATTTTCTAGCTCGTAACCACTGGATATCTGCAGAAATGGAATGTAAAAGAAGCAAGTACAATCAAGGAACATAACTTTAATTTGACTTTATTTACGAATTAAAAAGACAGTGCTTGGTGAAAAGTGTAAAGCATGAATAATTAGTAGAAGAAAATGTTTAGGTAATTGCAAAATAACGTGAGTAATATTATATTGAAATAGCTGCAGACAGGCTTGGCTAACTCAACAGTGGCTCTTCCATTGTTATTCCAAACGACCAGTGCAATTTGCCGAACTGATCAGGAACAACCCACAGAAAACAGTACAGATGCACTCCCTCCTCCCACGGAAATACCCATTCGATCCCCTCACATCTTTTTTTCTATGACTGAGGCAAGACATCAGGATTATAAGCGTTTGCTTATCGTTAGTTTGCACAAACGTACGTGAACTTCGATCACCATTCCTGGATTTTGTGCATATTAGCGAGTTAAAAAGATGGAAATAGCGCTGAGAAGAAGGAGAGCGAAGAGGAGAGTTGACAAAAAAGGTGATTTCGTGCACACACACAGGTTAAAAGGAAGTGGGAGATTGTTGGAAGCCATCAGTTCTCTATAGATTCACAGAACAGACATGAAGCTGTCCCTCACTGTACTCTTTCTCGTACTCGCTGCCGGAGTGGTCCTGCTGGCTCAGCCAAATTCGGACGGCAACCAAGGAGGTTTTGGAAGCGGACAAGGAGGAAACCAAGGTCCAGGCAGTCAAGGCGGCAACCAAGGAGGAAACCAAGGTCCTGGCAGTCAAGGCGGCAACCAAGGAGGAAACCAAGGGACAGGCATTCAACTCGGAAACCAAGGAGGAAACCAAGGTCCAGGCAGTCAAGGCGGCAACCAAGGAGGAAACCAAGGTCCCGGCAGTCAAGGCGGCAACCAAGGAGGAAACCAAGGTTATGGCAGCCAAGGCGGCAACCAAGGAGGAAACCAAGGTCATGGCAGCCAAGGCGGCAACCAAGGAGGAAACCAAGGTCCTGGCAGTCAAGGCGGCAACCAAGGAGGAAACCAAGGTCCCGGCAGTCAAGGCGGCAACCAAGGAGGAAACCAAGGTCCTGGCAGCCAAGGCGGCAACCAAGGAGGAAACCAAGGTCCTGGCAGCCAAGGCGGCAACCCAGGAGGAAACCAAGGTCCTGGCAGCCAAGGCGGCAACCAAGGAGGAAACCAAGGTCCAGGCAGTCAAGGCGGCAACCAAGGAGGAAACCAAGGTCCCGGCAGTCAAGGTGGCAGCCAAGGAGGTTTCGGTGGCAACCAGGGCTCCTTCTGAGAAGGAAAAGACGGCCGCGAAGCTTCCAATGTTCCCGGCATTGCTCCCAAATTGCTGTCATAACTGTTTATTCGATAAAGCAATTTAACCGCATATTTTGAAGTGCATGTTTTAGAAAATTAGAGTCTTGAAAAACGTTCTCGACTGATATTTAGAGATATTCATATTTACGAGCAATTCTGTAAATATATGTACGTTCAATTGTGAATGGAACAGTGCAGAAAACATATTTCTTTGTTCGTCAGATTAATAATGCATAACTCCATACTCTGGAAAGATATTCTGGCATAGAGGTTGACGGGCGCTAAACAGGCTGGACGCATGTAGTTCCGTGTGAACCATAGTTAGCTATTTTATAGTTTTTATTTTCACTGCTTCATTGCTTTTCGTATTCAACTCTAGCTTCACGGCTGGATTGCTTTGGCTTGTGTTTTTGTCCATATTCGTACTTCAAACAGGTCTCCAGTGAATAAATATTATTCCGTTTTCCGCGATATTTGTTCAGTTTATACACAAAATTTCGATTACAAGTGGCTCGAATTCACTAAAAATCCCTCTGTCCTGAGAAGATAAACATATTAGCTGATGAGAACGGAATACCTCTGCCCCTCAAACACTTTGAACTCTGAGTCAAGATCGAAACGGCCTAACATTCAAGCAAATGAAATATGAATGTGTTGCGAACAAAATTTATTGGCTTCTTATCTCATTTTCTAGCTCGTAACCACTGGATATCTGCAGAAATGGAATGTAAAAGAAGCAAGTACAATCAAGGAACATAACTTTAATTTGACTTTATTTACGAATTAAAAAGACAGTGCTTGGTGAAAAGTGTAAAGCATGAATAATTAGTAGAAGAAAATGTTTAGGTAATTGCAAAATAACGTGAGTAATATTATATTGAAATAGCTGCAGACAGGCTTGGCTAACTCAACAGTGGCTCTTCCATTGTTATTCCAAACGACCAGTGCAATTTGCCGAACTGATCAGGAACAACCCACAGAAAACAGTACAGATGCACTCCCTCCTCCCACGGAAATACCCATTCGATCCCCTCACATCTTTTTTTCTATGACTGAGGCAAGACATCAGGATTATAAGCGTTTGCTTATCGTTAGTTTGCACAAACGTACGTGAACTTCGATCACCATTCCTGGATTTTGTGCATATTAGCGAGTTAAAAAGATGGAAATAGCGCTGAGAAGAAGGAGAGCGAAGAGGAGAGTTGACAAAAAAGGTGATTTCGTGCACACACAGGTTAAAAGGAAGTGGGAGATTGTTGGAAGCCATCAGTTCTCTATAGATTCACAGAACAGACATGAAGCTGTCCCTCACTGTACTCTTTCTCGTACTCGCTGCCGGAGTGGTCCTGCTGGCTCAGCCAAATTCGGGCGGCAACCAAGGAGGTTTTGGAAGCGGACAAGGAGGAAACCAAGGTCCAGGCAGTCAAGGCGGCAACCAAGGAGGAAACCAAGGTCCTGGCAGTCAAGGCGGTAACCAAGGAGGAAACCAAGGGACAGGCATTCAACTCGGAAACCAAGGAGGAAACCAAGGTCCAGGCAGTCATGGCGGCAACCAAGGAGGAAACCAAGGTCCCGGCAGTCAAGGCGGCAACCAAGGAGGAAACCAAGGTCCTGGCAGCCAAGGCGGCAACCAAGGAGGAAACCAAGGTCATGGCAGCCAAGGCGGCAACCAAGGAGGAAACCAAGGTCCTGGCAGTCAAGGCGGCAACCAAGGATTAAACCAAGGTCCTGGCAGTCAAGGCGGCAACCAAGGAGGAAACCAAGGGCCAGGCAGTCAACTCGGAAACCAAGGAGGAAACCAAGGTCCAGGCAGTCAAGGCGGCAACCAAGAAGGAAACCAAGGTCCTGGCAGCCAAGGCGGCAACCAAGGAGGAAACCAAGGTCCTGGCAGTCAAGGCGGCAACCAAGGAGGAAACCAAGGTCCAGGCAGTCAAGGCGGCAACCAAGGAGGAAACCAAGGTCCAGGCAGTCAAGGCGGCAACCAATGAGGAAACCAAGGTCCAGGAAGTCAGGGCGGCAACCAAGGAGGAAACCAAGGTCCAGGAAGTCAAGGCGGCAACCAAGGAGGAAAAAAAGGTCCAGGAAGTCAGGGCGGAAACCAAGCAGGAAACCAAGGTGCGGGAAGTCAAGGCGGCAACCCAGGAGGAAACCAAGGTCCTGGCAGCCAAGGCGGCAACCAAGGAGCTTTTGGAAGCGGATAGGGAGGAGACCAAGGTGCAGGCAGTCAGGGCGGCAACAATGGAGGTTTCGGTGGCAACCAGGGCTCCTTCTGAGAAGAAAAATAAGGCCGCGTAGTTTCCACTGTTCCCGGCATTGTTCCCAACTTGCTGTCATTACTGTTTATTCGATAAAGCAATTGAACCGCATATTTTGAAGTGCATGTTTTAGAAAATTAGAGTCTTGAAAAACGTTCTCGACTGATATTTAGAGATATTCATATTTACGAGCAATTCTGTAAATATATGTACGTTCAATTGTGAATGGAACAGTGCAGAAAACATATTTCTTTGTTCGTCAGATTAATAATGCATAACTCCATACTCTGGAAAGATATTCTGGCATAGAGGTTGACGGGCGCTAAACAGGCTGGACGCATGTAGTTCCGTGTGAACCACAGTTAGCTATTTTATAGTTTTTATTTTCACTGCTTCATTGCTTTTCGTATTCAACTCTAGCTTCACGGCTGGATTGCTTTGGCTTGTGTTTTTGTCCATATTCGTACTTCAAACAGGTCTCCGATAAACAAATATTATGTGTGAATATGGAAACCCTTCAAATATTCTTCGTCAACTATTCTCCTTTTTCAAACATTTACATGAGAAAGCTAATTAGACATACCATTTGTGGATAAACACAGTTCAAAAGATTTAATGACGCATTTATCGTGGTTTTAGGATTTTTCTGATGACATTCAAGAAGCCGGGGACGAGAGCTCTTTCAGGGGTTGTACTCGATGGGGAGGTTCTTGCGGCGGACCATGCCGTCACCCTGGAACCACTCGCGGCGGAACTGCTTGGCGGCGCCGTCCGGGGTGTTGGTCCACTACTCGATGGTGATGCGGTCGTTGTTGGTGTCCTCCTGGAAATCATTTACAACTACATTTATTTTAATTTTCAATTTTGAAAATAATTTTTTACATATTATATTTACGTCCAGTTAATATGATATACTTATGGTTTGACAAGTATATGTACCTGGCCATATGCGAAGGCGTCGCAGGAGACAGCAACGAGGACGGGCTCCTTGGGGTCGAGGACGCCGCTGGCCGGGTCGACACCGAGACGCTTCATGTTCGTGGTCTTGAAGGCCCAGCCGATGCGGCGCATAGAGGTGTTTACCACCTGAAATTTGAAAGAAGAAACTAAAGTGATTGATAGCTAATTAGGAATCGAGAATTAAAATTTAATAGTTGGGTAAGCTGAAGAATTCGGACCTTGATGTGGTAGGTGTGCTTGTCGTCGTAGGGAGCGTTGAAGACGACCTTAGCGTTGGGCTGAGTGACGATATCACCAGGAGGGACGGGTTGAGCCATGGCTGGAAGAGGAGAAGTGGAGAGCAGAGCAGAGAAGCACAGTCGAGGACTGATGGAAATGCTTATGGACAGCGGTTTTTATTTCTTAGCGTAAAATTTTGCATTTCTTCCAGTAATAAAGTACGGCGATTAAATTAGCAAATCATGCGTATATTTCGCATGAATACGTGCAAAAGATCAAAGTTTTAAAATTTTCTTATGAAAGTCCCGATCTCTGTGACAAAATAGGTTAATGTTGAAGGTTCATTGTTCTTGCAGTGTTAAGTGTACTACATATATAAGTACATATGAATATGATTTTAGGGAAATATGAGCGAAACTTTACATTTAAAAATATGCAATGTAAATAGTTACTTTCAGCACAAATTTATTTCGCCGCAGAGTTCGTGACATTTACAGAAATATTTTTGGAACTTTGATGTTCTTTGGTGACCTCGAGAAAAAAAAACATAAAATTTAATTAATTCATTCGCTGCACTTATGGGAAATGCAAAATTTTTATGCTGAGAAATGCGTATAAAAGCCGCTGTCCATAGGCATTTCCATCAGTCCTCGACTGTGCTTCTCTTCTCTCCTCTCCACTTATCCTCTTCAAGCCATGGCTCAGTCCGTCCCTCCTGGTGATATCGTCACTCAGCCCAACGCCAAGGTCGTCTTCAACGCCCCCTACGACGACAAGCACACCTACCACATCAAGGTCCGAATTCTTCAGCTTACCCATTTATAAAATTTTAATTCTCCTTTCCCAATTAGGAATCATTTTAGCTAAATGTTTCTAATTTCAGGTGGTAAACACCTCTGCCCGCCCCATCGGCTGGGCCTTCAAGACCACGAACATGAAGCGTCTCGGTGTCGACCCGGCCAGCGGCGTGCTCGACCCCAAGGAGCCCGTCCTCGTTGCTGTCTCCTGCGATGCCTTCGCATACGGCCAGGTTCATATACATATGTACATAAACTATAATAAATATGACATGAAATACCTTTAACTATGTCCACTAATTTACAATTGATTTCCAGGAGGACACCAACAACGACCGCATCACCATCGAGTGGACCAACACCCCGGACGGCGCCGCCAAGCAGTTCCGCCGCGAGTGGTTCCAAGGAGACGGCATGGTCCGCCGCAAGAACCTCCCCATCGAGTACAACCCTTGAGCGTCCCTCCCCCCTTTCGCAACAAGAATAAAAAAACTACAATCATCGCGTCATCAAAAAAACATGGAAAATGCAAACTTGTGAGCGTTCAAAAATGCTTGCCTTCTGAGCTAATAATACTTGAAGAAACTGATGGAGAGGAGAGTGAAGCATGTTTTTTGGTCCTATTTTTTCGATTGATGGAAGTTGCGAAAAGAAAGCGTTTAAGGGATATTGATTAACTCCATAAAATATGGCCGAATATGACATTTGCAATAAAAATAAATAATCTAAAATGAATTCTAAAGCAATCGTAATGAGATTCAGACTTGCAAATGCGAGAAGTGTTTTTTGTAGTGCACTAGAATGTGCCTCCGAATCAAGTGGATACTGAGCTGTGAGCTTATTTATTGTCACACGAAGAAGAAGAAATAACATATAAGAAATAACCACTGGGAACGATGCAGTTAACAAAGAAGAAGACTTGATTGCAAACACATTTTCCTTGTATTTCTTTTACATGTCCAAGGAAGCAAATTTATTTCTTGTCATTTCTAGATTTTTCGAGTTTGCAGTAAAGCAGTAGGCAAGTTCAATATAATTTTAGCAAACTGAACATGATTCATTCAAAGCTGAACTTTAAAGGAGGTCTCCTTCAATTCATTTTGATTCTCTCCCAAAACGCGTAATGAGTGAAAGAGAGAACCGAAATTTAAAAGAGACAAAAGGAAAAAAATGTAAATAGGATGAGATGAAACATTAACCTTTTTTGCCGTTCGATTCTCGCCTTCGGGAATTTGTAATTCCTGAATTATAATTTGATTAAAATTCCGTTTAACTGACTATATATCCGCACGGTCATGAGTTCTACGGAATCACAGCAATCCCCGGGAAAACTCTAAATTGAGTCGAATGAGTCGCTCCAGAGTTCACAGTTATTATAATAATAAAAATAATAGTAAATTATTGTTGTAGCAACAACTAGCAAATTACCGGTCAGGCAAAATCAAGTAAAAAAATTCTTTGTTGCTGGAGAACCCATGACGTTTAATTTTAAAGTACATATTACTGAAATTTACTTTTCTTTTTCAAGATACGAAGAGAGATTTATACACCCACGAATTAAAAAAATGGGCGATGACACGAAAATGGGTATGATAGAGGTGTCGATAAAGAAGACAAACTCGCCGGTGTTGATTACTGCTGCCGTTCGTCGTCTCCTTCCACTGGCCTGATTTACAGGCTCCGCCCACTCGTACACTCCAACAAGGGTGGTCGAAGAGTTAGATTTGAAGAAGCTGAACAAACTACAATTACAATGTATTGTTATTATAGATGTATAGAGAGAAAGAAAGAACATAGGAAAAAATTTTACATGAAATTTCCGCAGTGAGATATGAAACTAAAATTAGGGAAATAGCTAATACTTCATATTCTTTCCAGCCACCACAGCTACGATGTAATAATATTTTCCAGAATGGGGACATTTCCCCTCTATATGTATCTACCAATTGAACATATTATACTCAGAAATTACCCTACTTTTTACCAAATTGGGCTGAAATTGTATTTAAATTGAAACCAAATTGTTACTAAACTGTAACCAAATTGTCACTAAATTGTAACCAAATTGTGACTAAAGAGAGAGAGAAAGAAAGAAAGAACAGAAACGTGAAGGAACAGATGAAAAAAGTAAACGTCGGAATTTTGTTCCGGAAATCCGCTTCCGGAATTTGTCATCCCTGGAATATAAGACGATTAGTATGCCTAAAAACTGAGTACTCTCGAACGGTCATGAGTTATGTATACCGACAGAGAGAGAGATAGATAGAGAGAGAGAGATAGAGAGCGAGAGAGAGAGAGAGATAGAGAGCGAGAGCGAGAGAGAGAGAGATAGAGAGCGAGAGAGAGAGAGAGGGAGAGAGAGAGAGAGAGAGCCAGGTTACTGTCCACGTTTTAGTTCCCGTTCACCAAGACCGCCAATGGAGGAATCACATTTGCATGAAACGTTCGAGTTTCTCTTCTTCACTTTAACGTCGGTTTCTCTCTTATGAACCTGTACACATAACCAAAAATTAGCATAGCGGTAATATTATCGCATATTGCCTCGGGATGATATACGATTCTCTAATTGCCTCCTATGATGATAAAGTTCCTTCTGTAGCTAACGAGAAGCATGCAAAGTGGGTAAGAGACCAAAAGAGGAACGGAATTTTTCACAAGTGCGAGCTAATTTTTGGACATGGAAGGGGAACTCTGGATGTTACGGGCAATAGAGCGAATGTGAACGAAATTATCTATCACAAAATGGATTTTAAGGAAGCAGAATAGAGAGAGTCGGCATCACTTGTCAACGACATCATTTTTCGAATATTGATTCTCAAGTAAATAATTAATGAGAGCGGGAACATAAATAAAAAGTGACAGATGAAAAAAGTAAATGGTGGATGAAATGAGAAATCAGCCTTATCTCGCTCGCCGTTCACTGCTCCCCTTCATGATTATGTCATTCCAGTGAATTATAAGGCAATTAGAAAGCCTTTAAACTCGCAAGGCCATGAGTTTCTATGGGAGAGCGAGGATACAGTAAGAGTTTTAGTTGCCGTGCATCATGCCAATCGAAGGAAGTACGGCATTTGCTTGACGTTCTCGAGTGTCTCTTTTTCTCTTTAACGTCTCTTTCTCTCTTCTGAACATGTACACTCATCACTGATTATTCTAAACGCTGAAGTTTTCGCTGTTGGCAATGCTCAGTGCGCTGTATATCAAATCAAGTACATTCGTTAACAGAATACCGCATAAAAGGCCACCACCCTATTGTGTTCCATCAACTGTGGCGCATTAGCACTACCGGAACAGGTTGGTTTGTCTGGAAATTTTCAAAACCATTTAGTTGAATTTAGATCAAATAATAATAATTTGTTAATTATATAAATATCTTAATTATATTAACAATACAACAATTCAGATGGCGAATATTCGGAGTTTGTCGTCCATTGCCTTGGTTGCGGTTCTCATCTTCATCCTCTTACCTTCCGCCGCAAATGCATTCTTTGGTCAGTACACTTGGTTTTGGGCAGAGTATTAAAAATGTCAACTTGCATCCTACTCTCGTTGAATGGCACGCTTCGACCACATTCGTTCTACAATTAGAGCCACCCTGAACAGATTACACCGAATCTTTGCCGTGAAACTTGAAAGACTTTTCCAAAAAATATGTAAAAGGCAAAACGAAACATCAAAAAATATTCATTGTTGGGCTGGCCTTTCCTGCTGCCATATCCAACCGCCACATTCGCAGGTGCCTGCTTGTGCCCGGCCATAATGCCGGCGACGGGCGCAACGGGCAGCGAGAACTGCCAGACGGGCGCGACTTGTGATCCGAGCAAACTGCGAGAAGACGCCTGCACCGTCTCGTGCATTCAGCCATTCGCGCAGCCAGTTGTCAGGAGAATAAAGAAAAAAAACTAGTGTTTCTTACTATTTCTGTCACTGTGCCTCTCACTCGCTCTCACTCTCTCAACCTCTCCCTCTGAACCTCTCTCTATCCCTCTCTCTCTCTTTCTCTCTCTCTCTCTCTTTTCATGATCATTGACTGGAACTCATGTAAAGGAAAACGGAAACAATTTTGGAAAATTTTTTGTCATGCCTTCTTTCGGCGTGAAGAAATGTTAAACCTGGCATCTTTTTTCGCCTATTCTTTGAGGAAATAGAAGAGGTGGAGTACATAAGCAAAAGAATATGCTGATTCTGAATCGTCCTTACAGTACAAGAGCGGACTTTCGTGGTTGACAGCGGACAAGATCAACTGTACGAATGGCGTCTTCTATGCGAACAACAAGATCATCAATCCGTCAAAGCTCAACTGCAAGATTCTTCCACGTAATCAAAATTAAATGGAATTCTTTTTTTTAAGAAAATTAATTATTTTTTTAAACGTAATTGGTATATTTAAAACAAAAAAATTTTCCTAACGACCGGCGACTCAGGCTGCGACAAATGCACGTACACCACGCCAGATGCAGACACTTGTGTCAATGTTTCTAGCTCAACCTGAAAAAATAAAGCGAAAAACAAGACATTATCTATTCGCCCAAGATATCAAATAATACGCAAGAAAGGGCCAACAAAAGCGTGTATTTGTTGTTAACATTCTGCGCATTTTGTGTACTCATTTCGAGAACTGCACGCGATAACTTATCGCAGTTTCACACCGCACGGTGGAAATCGTCGTGTGCAGTCAGCGATAATTGTGAGATTCTACAACTTTAGACGATTCTCACCGACCGCAGGGGCACTCGATTCGACTCGACGCTCACGTGCACTTCAGTGAACAATCTGTGGAGGGACTACAACGGGGAGACCTACGCGAATCCGCAACTGAGTTGCGCCGTCTATGGTTGGTGCATCATTAAAAGGAGCCAGAACTCAAGAATGAACGCGCCACTTTTTGCCTGCCACCAGAGCGAGAGAGCATATGATTTATAGAGACGCGACAAGAATGTTCAAGAAAACATTCAACAAATCGAATTTCCTTTAAAGTTTGATCACTGTGAATGCGGCAGATCTTTGAATGCTCGAAAATGAGATATCTCGGATTGTGAACACCACGCGAATTACCTTTTGCGAGATCCGCATGTTTGAAAACCGTAAATATCACCGACAAGCTATATACATTTAACATGATTCAAATTAGGCGCACCCCCACCAACTACAACCACGAGCACGACAATGACGACCTCAGGTAACAATTACGTTGCTTACTCCTTCCCCTCAACATTGGAACATGAACGTGGTGATGATTTCTCGCACAATCGACTGCACAATAGTCACATATTCGCAAAACAATGCTTTAACATGATATCAAATAAAAATTTAAGAAATGGCTAATACTTTAAAAACATTAAAAAATAGCTAATAGTACATATTCTTTCTAGCCACCACAACGACGACAATGACGTCGACAACGGCACCCCAGGGTACATATATGTTTTCGTTGCTAAAACTGGGCGCCCGATCGAGCAAGTTGCGTCATAGAAGATCATTCAACCCTTTGAATCAACACAATCCTCCAGGATGCCTGATTCCTCGGGACACACCGTGCGATATGCCTCCTGAGAGATGCACCTCTGACATTCCTATTCCCGATTACTCAGCTGGCGAGATGCGCTGCCCATCAACGTCCTCCCTCTACGTCGCTCGCACGGTTATTCCTGCTTATTTTTTCCTTTATTCCCTGAACTTCGCTTCAGGACACGATCGGTGCATCTGAGCAGTACAGATGGGCTGGTAGTGTTCGCTGCATGGTGAACGGCCTCTGGCGGACTACAGCCGATCCGACTCCACGCGAATACAAATACGATAGCTTCAAGATGACCTGCGGTGTGCCACCTCCGGAGAGTTCGTATCATTCATTGATCGAGTTGTTCAACCAGCCGAACAAAATTTCTGTTCAGCTGCTACGTACCCAGGATGCGACTCCCCACCCTCCCCGCCTCTTCTCTCTCCTTGCCCTGGCACCTCATGTTCCTTCGTGAATTACTATGGCTGCAAGGGTCTCGAGTGCCCGAATGACGATCAACGAATTGCTGTAGAAGGAGTGCGTCTTCATTTGACAGAACTAAGTCTAAGAGAACACATTGGTAGAATGTGCGGCACCTTAAAGGAAACAAGTGTCGAGTCTTCAGCAGTCATTTTAGCTGTTCTTCGTCATAGAAAAGCGGCTTTTGAAGTAGTCGAAGAATTACCGTGGTAATTTATGGTTAAGCGATATTTTTTACACTCGACAGTCTTAATGTTTGAAAGCAATTTAGTCGCAGGCGGATGACTTTAAGCCTGCCTTGTACTGACTAATTGTTCCATAGACAAAATGACATCTTACGCATTTATTTAGGCGTCGGTAACCGGAACTCACATTCGAATTGAATCGCCAACCACCTACAAACTGAAACCTGACGGAAACCTGGCTGACTTGGACGTCTTTTCCTGGAGCACTCCAGCTGCATGCCTCACTTACGGTCAGTTGTGTGTAGGTATCACGCAAATAAAAAAGGGGGGTTAAAACTGCAAAATCCGTTGTCGTGCTTTGCCTTCAGCATCATCAAAAGCCTGTCCGACGCCGACACGCGATCGAAAGTAGCTTCTATCTCAAGCTAGGACTTATCAAGAGCAACGCAACTAATGCCCAGTGTGATAAGGGCGTTGTGGTAGGGCTACTTCGTCACGAACAGAATGCTATAACATTCTTCGTACCATAGAATACAACACTTATTATGTACATACATATATATTGAACGACCTAATTCATTCAATACTGTCGCCGACACTTCTGCTTGCTTTCACAGGGCTACGAGAACGGCACACGACTCGTGGTGATAGATCGGCCAGTTATGCTGACATGCGATTCGGCAGCTGGTGTCTGGCGTCTAGAAAATGGCATCATGATGGGCACGGCTGACCAGGCACGGCTCATGTGCATCCAACAACGTATGCAACTTCTTTATATAGCACAGACAATTAGGTGGCACAGCTCAAATCTAACACTCTATTCATTGATTTGCATCAAATTGACTTAAGCTCTGATTAGTCACTAAAGAGAAATAAATTGAAATAAAACCAGTTGCCGTCTGAGCTTGATTTATTGCGCTGTAGTGTTGGATGCCAAGTTCCAAGTCGGGCAAATGTCATTCCCGCCAACGGGATGCAACTCGGGTCGGAAATCCCATACAACACCGACAATTTGATTGCTTGCTACAACGGTCTATCAGTCTATGTCGCGAGGGTAAACAAACATTAATTATTACTTGTTATGCTGTATACGTAAGATGTCCTTGGTTACGTTCGATCCGTTTCGGCATATTTTCTTGCAAGAAGGGCCTAATATTATTAACGCTAGCATCCAGCTTTAGTTATTGGACAATGTTAAATGTTTCCATAATAACAGTATCTAAAACTCCCTCCCTTTGTCAGGGAACGGGTGAGATGGAGTCTCTCGACTTCTTCGAGTACGCCCACTCACTCAGTGCACATCTGATGGTGTCTGGAGGAGCAACGACGATACTCCCAGGCTCTAGTATGGGCAGTACATTTACGTCACCTGCGGCAAGCCACCACCTGGTTCGTGTACGCCTTTTACGTTTCTGCGTCGTTTTCCAGCCAGACAACGCATATTGTCTCTGTCTTTGATCAATTGTATGCGTTACCTTGTTCGTTCGTAACCATCAAAATGGCTTCATTCTTCATTTCAGCATGCGCAGCGGACGATGACTCGATCACATCACCGCACCCCCAAGATATTGGCGCCGCCTATTACACGGCCGACGGGCTCAAACGATACACCTGTTCACATCAAAACGGCTTCTATTCGGTTCCATCAGAGACTCTTCGGTGAACATCATGCTCTATTCTACACTCATTTGCAGGTGGTACATGAGGGATACCAGCGAGGTGGACGTGTTCAGATTCCACGAAGTCATGCAAACGAGCTCTTTGCGTTCGGTCAGAAGGTGGTCACCTTAAACGAAAGTCTCCCGTGCACGATATGTAAGTCTTATAATTCATATAATGATTTATGCATGTAAAGTCTTTGGTGAGCGCATGCCCGATCCATTGGAAAATGCGATTAAAGTAGGATCCATGAGAAGGAAACTAGAGAGAGAGAGAGAGAGAGAGAGAGAGAGAGATCTCTAATAACCCCAACCTTCTACGACCAATGGGGACCGAGATATGTACGTATCCCTGTGAGTCGCCCCTTTCATGCAACGCTGCCTTACGCCGTCCCGATACATTTGTATGCACAAGAGTCTTCTTGAGTTGAGTGTAGATTGCGCCAAGAGACCTTATGTATGTATGTTCATATATAAAAGTTCCGTAGCATTAGCACCCAATGCGTGTCCGCTACGTAAAAGTCTCCTTTAAGCAAAAAAGCATGCTTGCCTGCCGCTCGAAGTGTTGTACCACGACGCCAGTGGCTATCTGCCCGCTGGCTATGTCCTCGACTCTACAGCGAACCCTCTCCACACCGCCAATAACTTCTTTTTTGAATGAAGATGCGGCGGCGGCCAAAGTAACGAGACTGTTCTCTTCTACTCTGTGTGGTTCCTTAAAAAAGAGTTCTGTGTGATCTCAAACACATACTCTGCTCGTCTTTTTCAGGACGGCGTCTCGAGCGGCATGGGCAAGCAAATCCAATGCAGCGACGGCAGAGACTGGGCACTTGACTCCTCCGGCGGCACTCGCTTGCCTGCAACGGACGTGAAGATCTTCTGCGCGATCCCGGCGAATGCAGCGGCGGCGGCGGCACCTTGAGCATTTATAGAAGAATGATGCATCAATCCATCTTGGGTATTGATTGCACATTTCTCGTTTTTTTTCATCCATGCTTTCGAGACTTGCATTCTCACGCGCTATTCTCTCCGTAAATCACCTCTTGAATAAAAAATTAGCTTTCGGAATTAGTCGCATTCATTAGCCTGAAAATGTTTCAACTCCTCAGTAAATGAATTATCTTTATTAATGGTATATAGACGTCAAAATTACAGGAAATAATAGAATAACAGTCTAAAAAGTATACGTTGCTCAATCAGCAATACATTTAGCTATAATATTCATGAATGACAAAGGAATTCCTACACTTAAGATATTCATGGCATATGTTGCAAGCAAAGTTAAATAAAGCTTGGAATATGAATGGTTTTTTTCACATTGAACAATGAGTTGGAAAGAAGGTGACGCAATTCTGCGACTCAATATATAAAAATTTAAAGCCCCGGCAAACAAAGCACTGGCGCCAATCCACAGATAAAGAAAGACTCGAAAAACATATTAAAGGTATACAACTTTGTATACATCGACATCATAATGGTTTTCTGACAATGGCTACAATGCAAAGACAATGGAGCAGTCGGCGAGACAAATAGCATCCGCAAAATGTGAGCAGAGGCAGAACCGCCGGTGAAGACTCCGCTCACTCAGCAAGACCAAGAAGTTCTAAAATGGAAGCTGTTTGAACTTAAGAAATCACATTAAATGACATTTACCCACAAAATTTCGCGTTTGCCTCCAAATCAACTTGAGGCGAAATGCGATAGTGATTTAGAAAGTTACGGTAAATAATTTTTTTTAAAATTTAATATGAAACAGATTCTATGGCGAAACGCTGGATTCCAGGGTGACCGTTTTCTGACACTTGAGCCTGCGTGAGCAACGAGACAGAGCGTTGATCTCGAAAAGTCGCCAATGTCGGCTGCGGCGATGTACGAAGCCGATAGTCACCACGCAAGGCATGGAGATAAGAAAAGAAAGGAACGAACGACTCAGTTAAACCGGAAGATAGGTAAATCAAGACAATGGATACAAGAGAAGGACTAGGCAAGAGTGAGAGACTGTAGTGGTTTCATACCTAAAGTATTGAATTGTATCTAATCAAAGTATGAATTGGCGTCAGTGCGAGCGTTGCGAGCAACTGACGCTATTTGGGTTTCTGCCTGGGTACTGTGTATGTACATATATCTACACTTAAGTTTATAATTCAGGACATGAAGCTTAAAGGTGAGACCATGGGTCCTGGAGTGCTTGAAAAGAATCGGTAAATTTGAAAATTTCTTGGTAAAGAAAATGCCAGTATTATAATTTTTAAGATCATTCCATTCGTGCTGAACAAAAACTCCAAAGCTTTCCTTTGTTCGAATACGAGACTTAATTTTTTTTATATTTTGTATATCGTTATCTCCGGTAATGAACTTTCGATCGAATGTTCCAGACAACGATTTGCATATTCAGAATTTAATGTACAACAAATTCAGAATCATAATTCCTCATCATCATTCGATCCCTCTTCTCGTCCCCTGCCATGGCCCAATCCATTCCTCCTGGCAAAATCGCCCCTCACGATCAGTCCAACTCCAAGATAGTCTTCAACTCGCCAGTGCACTTATTGTTAGTTTAGAAATTCCAGTTTTTGTCATCATGAAGTTGGCAACAAGGAAAGTTCTTGACTTTGGAATTTGCAGTTTATCAGCAGTTATTACAGAAGCCAGGTAGTGATTTTTAATTTCACAACTTTTATAGATTTTTAATATTGCACATACAAAACTACACGATTGTGATGGTTTATTCTCTGACAATGAGAACTCGGTTCATTCATATGTACATACATACACATCATAGTTAAAAAATGAATATGACAATCTTTGAAAATAGTGCATGTTTCGACCAAAATGGGATTGAACAGGCTTGATCAGCTTCGTGTCGGGTTCAATTACAATGTTGGATGAAGTCATGATGAATTTCATATACAGTACCGTGCAAAAATATACGAACACCATGATATTTTGCTATATTTTCCTTCCACGTCGACGAAACTTCATGAAATTTTCAGGGTTGTTTCTGTATGTTGTCAGAATAACAGTTGCAGATTATTGGTTTCATTGATCCAATACAGGGACGGAAGAACACGAGGTGCAAGTAGAGAGAAGAGGCGGAGAGGGAGGGGAGTCGCATCCGGCGACGGGGGCAGCTGAAGAGAAATTTATAAATTTAAAGGGCAGTACGGCTGGTTGAGCAGTTGATAGCTCGTTTCAATGATACGAACTCTCCGGAGGCGGTACTCCGCAGACCATCTGGAAGGTATCGTATCTGTATTCGCGTGGCGTCGGATCGGCTGTCGTCCGCCAGAAGCCGTTCTCCATGCAACGGACACTGCCTGCCCAGCTGTACAGATCAAATGCACCCATCGTGTCCTGAAGAAAAGTGTAGATAAATGTTCGCCTCACTGGAAGCGTATTATCGAGAAATGGATAGGGATGGATAGGGCTAACGAAAAAAGTAAATGTTTATGAATATTGCTCCGGGTGAACAGGAGCTGACTTTTGGTTCCAAGGCAATGTTCGCCAGAAGAAGATGCCCGATCTCGAGTATAACAATATGTGAATCGAAGAGATACTTCCTGAATAAACTCTTAACTTTTGCGTTCTGCTTTTCTTCTTCTCAACAGTTTCGGTTCTCTTTTCGGTTTTAAATATACTAAATAGTGACCAGTGTCAAGGAGTTGAAACACAAGCTATTTTCCGCTACAGTATCCCATGAAGGCTCGGCACTGAAATAGAAGTCTTAAAGTTTTCCTCGTTCACGTTCGTACTTGATGGCTGACGTGTATGAAAAGAGGTAGCCAGTTCCATTTCCGCCAGCAGACCAAGTCGCTACCGAACCGACATTTTCTCCTCCGATTTTTCATTCAGCGTCAGCACCGGCGATGGCCACGAGAATAGTTCCAGGATAGACGGGATTCCTCTGCTTTCTCCGTTTCTCTCGTCGTCTCGCCATTCCGCTAACTCTCTCTCGCACCAGCAGCCGGTGGCTCTTTAACACCAACGGCAGTTTGAAAATAGGCAACGGTCTTTCTCTCACTCTCTCGCTCTGTCAATCTCTGTCCCTCTTCGTCGTGTAATGCCATTGGCAATAACCTCCACTATTCCGTTCTCGCTTTCTATACGCATCTTGACTCTATAGGCATATCTTTATTACTATGACCACGCTAATTAAAAAAAAACGTAAAGCATTTATATAATATACATATGTACATGTATGTATCTCCTACAGGATGGGCCGCATGTGAGCTCTCGCTCATCTAGAGCACTATTTGCAGTACGCGGTGAAGTCAGCGGGAAGTGGCGCGCCATCCGGCCCGATCCAGACGGCTTTGACACAGGTGATTGAGCCAGCCACCGCCGCATCGTTGATGAAGAGCGTCGGATACTCGGCCGCGCATTCTAGCGTATGCTTATCGGACACCTCAAAAGAGTGCGAAAATCTCCCTTTTGAATTCCCGCTCTCATTTGCTTGAATACGTATTTCGACTTCAAAATTTGCAGAAAATCCAATTACATAGCGTGTGACATAATGTATGACAATTTGTCTATTAGAACTTCAATTTCTATTGCAAATGACCGCCAACATGAACATTGTCGCAGTTCGCGCCGGAGTCATCGCCCGTTGTGCACATGGCCAGCGGCTCCGCGCAACCTTGAAAAGGCGGAGTTAAACGTTTGTCTTTGTTGCTATTTTTGTTTCTTATTCCTTCCCAAATTTGAACACGAATAAATTATAAATAACACAAGCTAATATGCGAGTATTACTAGGATTAAAGTAAAATAAGTACTATTTAATATCATCATCTCTGCTTACTTTTTCTGCAGTAGACCTTGGCATCTTCCACCGGATACCACAGGTAGGGTTCGCCTGGGATCGCGTAGCTGACTCCGTCGCCCTTGCACCGAAGATTCAAGATTGCATACTCGGATTCAATCTCAATAAGAAATAGGTTGTCGGTATGAATGTGTTCATCAAGTCAACTTAACTAAAATTTAGATGAATTTTTGGATAGATTCTTCTCAGTTTAGTTTGCACGCAATTGTATTGTCCAACAACAACAAAATTCTCCATTAAATAAGTAAAATAGGGACATCAACTAGTACGACATCCACAGGGCTCCAACTAGGAGGGGGGAGTTGTATTAACTGACATCGATGGCGACCAGCTGGCTGCCTGCCGCACAAGTCGCAACGACGCATGGCGTTTGCGCCATCATCAGCAAGGTGGCATCGTCGCAGATGGCGTCTGGTGGACACTGAATGTGCAAATAATAAATGAAGAATAATTACTTGATTTTTCCTGATTTATTTATAAACAATAGATAAAGGTAAACTCTAAAAATATTCCAAAAACACATATTCAGACTAAATCTTCAACCACTCACTGTTCCCATTAGCTGCCAATTTCGTTGTAAATAATTATATTTTTTACGTAAAAGCAAAAGTAGCTCTATTCCAACGTCATTTTGTTATCTTTTTGTTTCATTTTGCGGCGTGACACGAGATCGACTCGAACTCATGCAGTCTCCATCTCTCACTCTTCGAAATAAATTAGAACAGAAATAATTGACAATTACAATTTCACCAACCATAATCATATCTTGGTCCATGTAACATTAGCAAATTCTACTGTTTTCGTTAGATCGTGAAGGATTAGACAAATAAAGAAAAAAGTCAATCATATTTGAAAAAAAAACACAAAAAAATTAATTAATAAAAACTATTTTTTTAAGTTCCACCAACCGTCTCCGGAGCCACGTACTTTGGCGGCGGACAGACAGTGCACGGCGCCGGTCCGCCTGTAATGGCATGGTCATCATTATTGTATTTGAAATACGCTGTTATTTGAAGAGTTGGATTCGACATTATATGTATTCGTTTCCTTGCTTTTGATTGTTGTTGATCATTTCTAACAACAAGGTAACCAGCAGTTAGTGTTTCATAAAGTACTTTGACTCTCATTACGCTGCGATTAGGCGTGGTTCTAGTGATTGCGACATCTTTGACACATTGGCTGCTGAGGTGCATTTACGAATGATTTCCAGGTCGACACCAACAACGACCGCATCATCATCGAATGGACCAATACCCTGGAATCTAAAACAGAACTGAACTGCCAGAACGACACTAACCAGGCGTGCTGCAAGAGAGTCTCATGTCCCTGTATTCCTGTCCATTGGGTCCCAGCCAAGTCATGTTGCCGCGCTTGCAAGACACTGGCGCGACGATTGCTTCAAACACGTACTGGCCGTTGGCGTCCGTATACGACCGCTGAGTTAGAAGAAAAAAACTGTTAAGCCTCATTATCATTACTTCTTAAGGATAAATGTACAACCTCAGCAAGATAGCCATCCGGACAAGACCATGGCCCCTCACCAAACGGTGCACTACATGGGAAAGCTCTACAGAACGAATCCATGGAGCCAGTCATGTCGCATCCTAGGCAGTGTGAATCGTTTGTGGCTTGCAAGCAAGCATAAAGACAGTCAAATTGACAATTTCTTCTCAACAACATCTCTTAATTTACTTTGTTGGAGCTCCATGATCGTCATCGTTGCCGTCGGAGTTACAAGTTACAAGTTAGACTTGGGTATACAACTGTTCATTACTCATTGTTATTCAAATTAAAATTTAAAAAATTTGCTTCCTAGTTGCTTTAACATTTTCCCTTCTAACAGGTTATTTTGTAGTGCCTAATTTTTTGTAGTGCCTAACTTCGGGACACTTGCAATCAAAGTTTCCATCTTATCCTGACCTAATGATTATTTGTTTACTAGGCTACTCGTTTTTGGTCAACGGCACTTTTGGCGGAGCAACTGGCAAAATTCAATCTGGCGAGGCAGTTCTATTTTCATTTTTTTTTTCTTTTCAGGTTTTTTTTGTTTTGTTATACAAATGATCCTTTTCTTGACTACAATCATATCTTTTAAAGCTCGATGGATTGCTGGACGAATGGTTTCTTAGTGAAGCTGAGACAACAGCCGTCTGGAGTGCGACGGATTTCCTTGTGTTTCCAATGAAGACATGGGCTTCTATTCTGCTCTCGTTGAGTCTAATCTATGGAACGGCACTGGCGAGGTGGTAAGTGAAGGCTGGTCGCCGAAAAGAAAAAAAAACCAAGTAATTTCAAGATATTGGACATATTTTCACGCGCAGCTGTTTTCAACGGCAATAATATTGCACCTATGCCTCCGAGAGCAGTTTCTACTCGTATTGTTCATGAAACAAGACATTCACTATTTTGAAAAGATTTCGGTGACTTCCACTGACAAGTGAAAGTTACTATCACTGTCAAGAGCAGTTTCATAGAATAATTTCAAAGTGTTACCTTTTCTCACAAGCATTTATGTTTCAGGTATGTAATATCATTACCGAAATTTTAGAATCGATGTTCTCCAATTATGTAAAATAAATGATGATTCTTAATTCAGATTGTTTTACGCAGTTTGCAGGATTCTGCGCGGTCAAAGAAGCTGTAGAATTGCTCCTTTTGCTGATAAGTCGCTGTCATCGTACTGCTATCTGCTCGGATGGGTTGGAATCTTCTTCCACTATCAGGCTTCATACGCAGTCTCATCATTGAAGGGTGTTCCTGATTTGAAATTGTCAGTGTCCTTTAATTTTGTGTATGTTTTACCCGGTGCCTGAATGCTGGTAGGCAAAACAAAGATTTGAGTGAAAAATAAACAAAGATCCAATATCTTGTAGAACATTGTCAGAGCTGCTTGAAGCTGTTGCTCAAGGCAACGCTGACATCGTGGCTTCATTGCAGGCCGTCGTTGGACACTCCTTGGTAATCCATTCCCGCAGTCAACATACAGTCATTATTAATTTATGCCACAAAATCAAAAGCATATTTAAAATGTTGGGATTTTCACAGATGGACGCTTTGGCCAACCTGACCATGTCTTCGCCCGTTCACTTCGAAAATCACAAACAACGTGCAATTGACAAGGTCGTCTATTATTATTATATATATTTCTCTTCTCACTTGACTACAAATCATGCACCTTTTCCCAGCTCTGTAATGCATCGCGAGCAACCTATCTGCTCACGATATATCGAAACGGAATTCCAGATTATGCCACTAGTCAAGAACCACTTATTTTTAAGTGCGACATGAGCCGGCTAGTTATCAATGGCATGAATATGTATGTAAATACATATGTATGTATAGTATCTATACACACATATGTTGCATAAGTAATATATTTAACATATTAAGACTTTAAGTAGAAACAGGCATTTACTTTTCAGAAGGGAATTTCGATGAATAGAAATAGATTGTATCACGGGAAATATTTTGCCCTATACATGCCCCATGTTCAACAAATTAAGAGTTGTACCGACTACGCAAGAACTCTTGTTGTTATCATCGAAATACACGAACATTCATTTGGCAATGCCAATCGAGGAGTCTCCTCTCGTCTTCTTCCTCAACAAACGCGCTTCTCGTATTCGCGAGCGCCTTTCACGCCTTCTGCTAGGCATGTTCAGCCGAGACCAAGTATTTCAACCGGTTACACTTTACCATCTTTTTTTTAATTATTGTAAACAAGAAAATTAGAGCGCGTTCTCGCGGCCATCCCCACTCGTATTATTACATGCCATTTCGTTGGCCACCGAAATTCGTCATTTTTTTACTACCGATCCGCACACTCAGCTATCCCGCCGAGTTTACGCATATTACTTTATCTCTCTCTCTCTCTCTCTCTCTCTCTCCCTCTCGGTGTTAGCTCTCTCTTTATGCTAATACCGTATTTTCTCTATTAGCGCCCCTCCCTCTAATAGAACCCCCCCCCTCCATTAATGCCCCTCCCCCTATTAGTCTAATACCTCGGCTCGAGATCTACATGCATACCTCGAATGGATTCTGGAGGCTCTTCCCAATGAATTAATTACAAATTAATTCAAAATTTACAGTAAAATGGATCTTCCGGTGATGATTCAATTGAAGCCGAGCTACGAATTCCTTTTGTTAGGAATAAGTTGTTGTTAACAGACTTTTAGCCAATCACTTTGAAAAATAGTACCCCTCCCTCTAATAGAACCCCCCCCCCCCATCTCTAATAGTGCCCCCTCTCGCAAGGGGATTGAAAAATAGTGCCCCCGGCTGCACTAATAGAGAAAATACGGTAACTATGAATTCTTTGCAATATCTATATTTCTCTCTTTCTTAATCTTTCTCTCTCAATATCTCTCTTGTCCATTCTCTTACTCTCTCTCTCTCAATATCTCTCTTGTTCATTCTCTTACTCTCTCTCTCTCTCTCTTTCACCTGTGCCAGTGTGTGCGTATGTGAGTTTCGCTCTCCCTTAATTCAAATAGCAGCAAGTCGGTAGCAAAGATTGGAGTTATTAGAACGCAGAGATAGCGATATACGAGAAAGAGAGAGACACAGAGAGAGAGATGAGGGGTGGAAGAGAGAGAAACTAGAGAATGAGAGAGAGAGAAAAAGAGAGATAAAGATAGAGAGAGAAAGAGAAAGAGAGAGAGAAATGAATTGTTGCTGTATTTAGCAGCAAGAATGAACTGCATGGCGTTAGTGGGTTGAGTGTGTGGTTTTATTGCGACAAACGGCATTAAATTCTCCAAAAGCCGATTTGCTGGCTAGTTTGGCGGTTATGTTTGAGAATACGGATAGCAGAGAGACGGAGAGAGGGAGGGAGAGAGTGAGAGAGTTTCGGAGATAGGCGAAAGAGAGAGGGTGAGAGAGAGAAAAGAGAGAGAGAGAGAAAGAGGAATAGAGATAACATGCAAAGAGAATGACGAGGCGCTCCCGTGCTCGTGAGAAGCGTGCGGGGAATCTCCTGTTGAGCATGACATTGGTATTCCGGTTCAGGCGATGAGTTATGAGTCTTTGCTGAAAGCCGTTTGACCTCATGATGTGCAACAAAATTGGAAAGATGCACTACGGTGCGACTCAATTTTATCCTGGATTTATGCATAAAATTCTCATCAATTATCATCAAACTGCGCATTCTTAGAGTTCTGATTTCAGCTTTAAAGCAATCATGCCCTGAACAATTCTACAGTAGTTCATTAGGATCATTTTGAACGCGCGCCCTCAAATAAGCGTTTGAAATTTGAGGGTGGCTAGCAGCTAGAGAAAAAAAATTGACAGAGCCATATTTGCTTGCTTCTAACATCGTAACAAGTTTACAAAAATGGTTCAAACGTGCTATAATTATGATTTAGACAGGTGGGAAAGTAATACATATGTATATGTAAATGATTCAGTGAACTGCTCCTTTAATTGAGGAGTACAATCAAGATGAGTTGGTTACGCATGTAGTCTTCATGTCCTCTCGTTTGAATAATGTTGTTGCTAGAGAAACAGAGAATACATATTGAGTAGTTGTCTCGCAATTTAAATACATTTGTCAAGCTATGAATTCGCTGATTCTACATTACAGATTGATGACTTCTGGCTGCCGCGCATAATGCCTGTGGAATTGAAGAGGCAGTTAACAACGGCACCAGAGACTTCGTCATTTCAACAATTTACCATTGATGCACTCAAAGTGCCGCTAATCATTCTTTTAGCTTGTTTTTCAATTGCCGCAGTTTCACTCTTCGCAGAAACTTCCTGTGATAAGAAAGCTAAAGAGTCCCGGCAAAATTGGATATTGTTTTGGAAAAAAGAGGTCCTCCGCTAGTGCTTAGAAAGGAGCTTGCCTGCAATCATATGTGTGTGAATCACAGATCGAAAGGGGCCGGACCTTGGCTTCTTCTCTCTCTCTCTATCTCTCTTTCTCTGTCTCTATCGCTCTCTCTTTCACAGTTTCTCTCTCTCTCTCTATCTGTCTCTATATATCGTTCAACCTCTCTCTATCTTTCATCTTTTTTCCTCTCAATTTCTCTCTTGCCTTTTCTCCATATGATTCCCTTGCATTTTCCCCATTCGAACGATGCATTTTGATGATATAAAACTACAAAAAACGATTCGCATAAACGTATCGAATGAAAAACGAAGCGGCCACTCATTCTCAAATACGTCGTGTGTTCTCTCTCTCTCTCCCTCTCTCTCTCTCTCTCTCTCTCGCTCTCTCTCTCTCTCTCTCTCTCTGTCTCTATCTCTCTCGCTTTCTCTCTCTCCCTCTCTCTTTCTGCTTACTCATGCTCTTGTCCTAGGCCGTATCTTAATAGTTTTTGCGTGGTGGTGAGAGACAATTGATTACTTTTGTTGAAGGATAAGTGCGCTATAGAATGAATAAATTCTTGTCAGGAGAAAATTTTGTTTGGGTAAGCTCGAACATGAACATTGTCGTGCCGATGCTACAATACGAGTGCAGTAAGTAAGAAGAGGGAGATATCCCAACTCTCACATTTACAATTGCGAGGAAAGGGAATGGTAGAGTAATGCATTGGAAACCATGGCCTTACTATCCAAGCAGCAAATTGGGAAATTTGTATCAAAGGTGATAATAGTATTCGCTGTTACTAACCGTAAACTACGCAGATTTTTTTTAAGAATCAGGCAGAGCATTCTTGTATATACCGGATTCTCAAGATAGCATCATCATATATTCTCCAGAATTTTGTTACAGTTAGCAGTGTCAATTTCCAGAATAATAAATCGAAATTACTTATTCTTGGATTATTATTATTGCTGAATTCATATGTACATACTTACATACAATATATACGCTCTCAGTTATGAAATGAGTGGAGCTGTCATGTGTGCTCTGTAAAATCTCTCGCTGTGATCGATGAAGGAGGAAACCGCGCATGCCAACACCAACTATCAAATTTCGTCGCAGTCACGCGCTCTGCATTCTACATAAAAACTTCTCTAAAAGGAGCTCTCCTTTCGAGAGCTCGTTTAAAGTTCACTCTCTCAATGCAGCACCTTTTCTCTCTCTCTCTATCTCTTTCTATCTCTTTCTCACTCTCTCTCTCTCTCGGTTTGGCGAACCAAGAGAGGGCGAAGAGTGAGACCGCGCTGCATGCGAAGATATAAGAGAGTCGCTATCACCGTTAAGATGCAAAAATGCTTCGTTACATCCTCGCAGCTGCGCTCTTCGTCTCCTACGCTGCTGGCGTCTCACTTCAAGGTGAGGAGCACGTGGCACTTTCTTCTTTTGTATACAAAAGTATACTCCTTAGGAATCTAAAGAAACCGTTTAGATGTCTATATTGCTGAACATGAAACGATTATTTATAAAACAATATTTCTTTTTATAAAAATAACGATTGAAATAAAACAGTGGTCAGAGTCGATGCTGAAATCTTCTGGGTTACAACTTGTATCCAATTTAGGCGAAATCTTCGGTGTGGAGCGGGGGTACATTGATAACAGAGGATAAGATTCTTCATCGCGCGTTATCGCAGCGAGAAGATCAACAATTACAACAACCATACACATTCTGCGGCCAGCAAAAGAATCGTCCTTATGTAAATGAAAATCTTACTTTTGCACTAAATGAAATAGTATTTTGCTGTTAGAGTACATGCTATGCCTTCTCGCACAATAAATATATCTTTATATTCACACGTACATATATATACACTTCAATACGCATGGACCGTTCTATGTATAAAACAAAGTGTCGGAAGTAGATAATCATGTACTGGAGAGGTAGTGAAGGGATGTTACGAATTTTCACCCAGGCAGGAAAGTGAAGGAGGCCTTAAGAAATATCATCGGACGAGGGGAAGAGTGAGAAAGGGTAGAAAGTTGAAGAGAAAAGATACACATTGCTGAGGACACAGGTTATGGAGCGGAAAGTACTGAAGACCGACTTGGAGAGATAGAGCCAGAGAAAGAGCGAGAGCAAGAGGCAAGAGAGAGAGAGAGAAAGAGAGCGAGGAAAAAAAGAAAAAAAGAGAAGGCAGCAGAGACTCGGAGGAGCCAACCGAACAGCGAGTAGTCGAGAGAAGTGAACGAAAATCGTTTTAACTGACTAATGAACTTTTTTATTGAAACTTTTTTGAAATCGTATTTAAATATACTTTATCAATTCGATCCAAACATAATGTTAACCGTCAGCACCTAACCGTTGACATCACTGCCCATCAATGTACATGAAACAACCAGTCTGCAAGAAGAAACGTGAAATTCTGTCTTCTCTTCCTTCTCTTTTTCCATTATCTTCCTACATAAATCTTAACAGAGAAGAGAAGAATATTGCACATATGTACAAGTCCTTCAATGACATTTTCATCATCGTCGAGGTAAAGACGGCCTTTTCCTAATGCCAACCTCATAACTTTTTAAATTTCTCCGCTTAATAATGGGGCCTTGAAAGGATGTTCGATTCATCAAAATGAGCACGACACCGGTAAATATATGGAAAGCGAGTTACACATCTATCGAATGAAAATTAACGGAGTGATAAATCGCCGTAGTAGCAAACAAAAATACTTTAAGTTCTGCAATAATTACGCCCAACTTTCACTTCTGCATTCTTCGCTGGCGAAAGTGTCAGCGCGAGTGTCAACTAAAAGCAGGTTTCAACATGGCAAGCGTTGTTTATCTCTTATCCTTTTCACTTCCGTGGATCCTCTTGCGTTTCTCTGATTTCCCCCCAGGCAATCGTTTCCTTTCCATTGACCTTTCGCTCCGTTGTTCCTTTCAAATCGGATGGCGTTATTGTTCTATTCTGGAGTCAAATTAATTTACATAACTAAACCACTCACTTGATTGTGTTGGTAAAAAATGATGATGTTATCTGTGAAAGTAAAAGTTTTTAAGGCTTTTATTATAAACTTTTAAATGAAGTATCGAAAAAATAACTTCTTCTTTTATATTCCCATATGATCAAGGCTGGCCTAAAAGATCGATTAGAGGTGGTCCCTCTTTATGAAAGTCAGTATTTAGCCCGAAATTTGCATTTGTTTTTTTGGAATAAGGTAGAAAACGTCTCTGTCGATGCACCCGGTGCATGCTCAAATCCAAGCAAGGATTGCCAACGGGTGGGAAGTTTTGCGCCAAAACAATTGTTGTTTCAAACAAATTTCGTTGTGTGCTTTTGTCAGTTTCCAATTCTTTGAGTTTTCAGAAATCATAGTTGATTAACTGACCGGCTTGGCAAAAGACGCTTGCGCCGTCTCGGAACATCTTTGGCGGAGTCGCAGCATCTTCATACTTGGGCGGCGATGCGAGTGCACATGCCAGCTGCCCGGTCACTGGCTCGGCTGTGCCGGTCGCCTTCTTGAAAGCTGTTGCTTTTCTTTTCAATTCCTCTTACACACTCATAAAAAGATGGTTGTAAAGAAAAAAAGCTGATGTGTTTTAGTAAGTCAGAAATGGCTTGTAAATCAAAGAGTTACTATACTATTGTAGTCCCAATTAAGAAAAAGCCCCCTTTCTCTGATCCAACCAACTATCGTCCCATTTCCATTACTTCCATGTTCTCTAGATTATCAAAGTGGTGCGAGTCAATTGTATTTTTCCCGACGAACAATCCGGTTTCCGACCCAAACGATCCATAGAATTCGTACTGCTTGACTGCTTAGAACAGTGGACCGAATCGCTTCAAGTAGGTCATTCTACAGATTTTTATATTTCGATCACGCTAAAGCTTTTCATAGAGTAAGCCACCCTAAGTTGATTCACAAGCTTAAATGTCTCTCATTTCCAGTTCTGGTAGTTAATTGGATAGCCAATTTTCTTTCAAATCGCACTTTCTCAGTACGAGTAGGGAAGTCTCTCTCAGCCCCTCGTCCTGGTCTTAGCGGAATTCCCCAAGGAGCCGTAATTGGCCCTCTCCTCTTCATTCTTTACACTGCCGATCTCCCTCCTTTCATTTCTTGTCATGGTGCTTTCTCCCGTTGCTTTGCAGACGATCTCAAAATCTTTCGATCTTTCCCGTCCCCCCATACAAACTTGCACTTTTTCTAAGGCGCGGACATCTTTAAGGAGAGAGGGGGAATATACAGTAGTACAATTTTCTAAAATGGATCTTACGTAAATATTATAAGAGGATAGGAGAACATTATTGTTACGGGTGCGAATGGAGCGGAGGATAAGATAGGCCTTGGAGAGAGCAGAATTGGCGATCTTATTGCAATGGAGTGAAAAAGAGAGCTTGGAATCAACGATAATGCCGAGATCGCGAACTGATTCGACAGCGGAGAGCGGGGAACCATTAAGTGTGTAAGAATTGCGCGGGTTGGATCTACCAATATGTAAAACAGAACATTTATTAGTGGCTAAAGGAAGTTGCCAAGTGTCAGCCCAGAAGGAAATGACGTCTATGGCAGTGTGGAGGTCAGGGTTTGTATGGGGGGACGGGAAAGATCGAAAGATTTTGAGATCGTCTGCAAAGCAACGGGAGAAAGCACCATGACAAGAAATGAAAGGAGGGAGATCGGCAGTGTAAAGAATGAAGAGGAGAGGGCCAATTACGGCTCCTTGGGGAATTCCGCTAAGACCAGGACGAGGGGCTGAGAGAGACTTCCCTACTCGTACTGAGAAAGTGCGATTTGAAAGAAAATTGGCTATCCAATTAACTACCAGAACTGGAAATGAGAGACATTTAAGCTTGTGAATCAACTTAGGGTGGCTTACTCTATGAAAAGCTTTAGCGTGATCGAAATATAAAAATCTGTAGAATGACCTACTTGAAGCGAGTCGGTCCACTGTTCTAAGCAGTCAAGCAGTACGAATTCTATGGATCGTTTGGGTCGGAAACCGGATTGTTCGTCGGGAAAAATACAATTGACTCGCACCACTTTGATAATCTAGAGAACATGGAAGTAATGGAAATGGGACGATAGTTGGTTGGATCAGAGAAAGGGGGCTTTTTCTTAATTGGGACTACAATAGTATAGTAACTCTTTGATTTACAAGCCATTTCTGACTTACTAAAACACATCAGCTTTTTTTCTTTACAACCATCTTTTTATGAGTGTGTAAGAGGAATTGAAAAGAAAAGCAACAGCTTTCAAGAAGGCGACCGGCACAGCCGAGCCAGTGACCGGGCAGCTGGCATGTGCACTCGCATCGCCGCCCAAGTATGAAGATGCTGCGACTCCGCCAAAGATGTTCCGAGACGGCGCAAGCGTCTTTTGCCAAGCCGGTCAGTTAATCAACTATGATTTCTGAAAACTCAAAGAATTGGAAACTGACAAAAGCACACAACGAAATTTGTTTGAAACAACAATTGTTTTGGCGCAAAACTTCCCACCCGTTGGCAATCCTTGCTTGGATTTGAGCATGCACCGGGTGCATCGACAGAGACGTTTTCTACCTTATTCCAAAAAAACAAATGCAAATTTCGGGCTAAATACTGACTTTCATAAAGAGGGACCACCTCTAATCGATCTTTTAGGCCAGCCTTGATCATATGGGAATATAAAAGAAGAAGTTATTTTTTCGATACTTCATTTAAAAGTTTATAATAAAAGCCTTAAAAACTTTTACTTTCACAGATAACATCATCATTTTTTACCAACACAATCAAGTGAGTGGTTTAGTTATGTAAATTAATTTGACTCCAGAATAGAACAATAACGCCATCCGATTTGAAAGGAACAACGGAGCGAAAGGTCAATGGAAAGGAAACGATTGCCTGGGGGGAAATCAGAGAAACGCAAGAGGATCCACGGAAGTGAAAAGGATAAGAGATAAACAACGCTTGCCATGTTGAAACCTGCTTTTAGTTGACACTCGCGCTGACACTTTCGCCAGCGAAGAATGCAGAAGTGAAAGTTGGGCGTAATTATTGCAGAACTTAAAGTATTTTTGTTTGCTACTACGGCGATTTATCACTCCGTTAATTTTCATTCGATAGATGTGTAACTCGCTTTCCATATATTTACCGGTGTCGTGCTCATTTTGATGAATCGAACATCCTTTCAAGGCCCCATTATTAAGCGGAGAAATTTAAAAAGTTATGAGGTTGGCATTAGGAAAAGGCCGTCTTTACCTCGACGATGATGAAAATGTCATTGAAGGAAAAGCTGACGTGGAAAGAAAAAAAACTTTTCTCCCTATCGCCACACATTTCCTTTATTCACTTGTACATATGTGCAATATTCTTCTCTTCTCTGATAAGATGTATGTAGGAAGATAATGGAAAAAGAGAAGGAAGAGAAGACAGAATTTCACGTTTCTTCTTGCAGACTGGTTGTTTCATGTACATTGATGGGCAGTGATGTCAACGGTTAGGTACTGACGGTTAACATTATGTTTGGATCGAATTGATAAAGTATATTTAAATACGATTTCAAAAAAGTTTCAATAAAAAAGTTCATTAGTCAGTTAAAACGATTTTCGTTCACTTCTCTCGACTACTCGCTGTTCGGTTGGCTCCTCCAAGTCTCTGCTGCCCTCTCCTTCCCTTCTCCTTTTTTTTCTTTTTTTTTCCTCGCTCTCTTTCTCTCTCTCTCTCTCTCTCTCTCTTGCTCTTGCTCTCGCTCTTTCTCTCGCTCTATCTCTCCAAATCGGTCTTCAGTACTTTCCGCTCCATAACCTGTGTCCTCAGCAATGTGTATCTTTTCTCTTCAACTTTCTACCCTTTCTCACTCTTCCCCTCGTCCGATGATATTTCTTAAGGCCTCCTTCACTTTCCTGCCTGGGTGAAAATTCGTAACATCCCTTCACTACCTCTCCAGTACATGATTATCTACTTCCAACACTTTGTTTTATACATAGAACGGTCCATGCGTATTGAAGTGTATATATATGTACGTGTGAATATAAAGATATATTTATTGTGCAAGAAGGCATAGCATGTACTCTAACAGCAAAATACTATTTCATTTAGTGCAAAAGTAAGATTTTCATTTACATAAGGACGATTCTTTTGCTGGCCGCAGAATGTGTATGGTTGTTGTAATTGTTGATCTTCTCGCTGCGATAACGCGCGATGAAGAATCTTATCCTCTGTTATCAATGTACCCCCGCTCCACACCGAAGATTTCGCCTAAATTGGATACAAGTTGTAACCCAGAAGATTTCAGCATCTACTCTGACCACTGTTTTATTTCAATCGTTATTTTTATAAAAAGAAATATTGTTTTATAAATAATCGTTTCATGTTCAGCAATATAGACATCTAAACGGTTTCTTTAGTTCCTAAGGAGTATACTTTTGTATACAAAAGAAGAAAGTGCCACGTGCTCCTCACCTTGAAGTGAGACGCCTGCAGCGTAGGAGACGAAGAGCGCAGCTGCGAGGATGTAACGAAGCATTTTTGCATCTTAACGCTGATAGCCACTCTCTTATATCTTCGCATACAGCGCGGTCTCACTCTTCGCGCTCTCTTGGTTCGCCAAACCGAGAGAGAGAGAGAGATAGAGAGAGAGAAAAAGATAGAGAGAGAGAGAAAAGGTGCTGCATTGAGAGAGTGAACTTTAAACGAGCTCTCGAAAGGAGAGCTCCTTTTAGAGAAGTTTCTATGCAGAAAGCTGATCGTGAGAATGAGTGGGCGCTTCCTTTTTCATTAGATTCCTTGATGCGAATTTGTTTTTCTATAGTTTTGTATCATCACAATGCATCGTTCGAACGGGAAAACTGCAAGGGAATCATATATGACGTTGCCAACTAAAAAAACGGTCGTTTTTGCGTTTTCGAGAGATTTGTGTCATGTGTGTAGAAAAGTACATGTACCAAGCAGCTTATTTTTTAGGGCAGCTTTATTCACGTACAAATATGCTCAAAAAAATTGCACGTAAAAATACATGTACTAACATGCGCATAAATCATTTTGGAAAATGACCATGAAAGTACGCGTATAAATATGTATAGGAATCAGACTTAAAAATGGGCAGAAAAGTACGTGTACTAAAGTGCTCAAAACTCATCAAGAAAAATGAGCACGAATATACGCGAACAAAAGTGTGCTGAAAATCTGGGCCAGAAAGTACGCGTACAAAACTTCACAAAAATTGAGCACAAAAATACATGTACAAAAGTGCTCAAAAATGAAATTCGACTAGCAGGAAAAACCTGTTAATTACAGGAGTAAATTAATGCTTATATGATTAAAAAAGACAATTAACTATCATACTTATCTAGGAAAACAACAAAACCTTCACCTAATAACTTTAGAAAGTAAAAATCACAATATCGGCCATTTTCAAACCCCAACAAACAGAATGCCAACGTCAAGTCCACCCTACACTGGCAAGAATAAATAAACTAAAACATTAGAAACGAAATAGAACATAAAATAGCTTCAAAATATAATATGGAGCAATGTAAGGATGTCGAAAAATGTTTTCGAAAAGGGCCATCTAAAACGCGCAAGAAACGCGCGAGAAACTGATACTGCGCACGAAACGTGCTTTGCTCGCAACGTTGCTAGCAGGCCGTTTTCGAAAACATTTTTCGACATCCTTACTTCCATGCATAGTACTTTTCAAGCTATTTTTGTTTTTGTTTTCCTTTTCTAATGTTTTTATTTATACGTGTTTGCCATTATTGGGTAGGCCATTGTCATTTTGTTTGTTGGGGTGTTGAACATGGCCGATATTGTGATTTTTACTTTATAAACTTATTAAGTGAACGTTTTGTTGTATTCCTCGATAGGTAGAATATTTAGTTGTTTTTTTTACTCTTAAAAGAATTCACTCCTGTAATTAAGAGGTTTTTTGCCATTCGTATTTCATTTTGAGCACTTTTGTACGCGTACTTTCTGCCCCAACTATTCTGTACTCTTTTGTACGTGTATATTTGTGCCCACTTTCTTCTATTATTTTTGAGTACTTTAGTACATGTACATTTCTGTTAATTTTTGACACCGTTTTATGAACAAATTTGTACGTGTATATTTTTGCTCAATTCTCAAACTACTTTTGAGCAGTTTAATACATGTACATTTGTACTAATTTTTCACTCGAATTTCTGCACACTTTTGTACGTGGATAAAGATGCCCAAAAAATGTGCAGTTTAGTAAGCCTACACATGACACAAATCACTCGAAAACGCAAAAACGACCGTTTTTTTTAGTTGGCACCGTCATATATGGAGAAAAGGGAAAGAGGGAAATTGAGAGGACGAAATATAGAAGGAAAGATAGATAGAGAGCTATAGATTTGCTACAATTTTAGCTGGTCCACGTTGACATTTCAAAATGGCCATCACATGCAATGACTCGCATATGTTGCTTGGAAACCGCAGCCTGCGAGAGTTCTTCCACGAATTGCTCCAATATTTATTCACTGCTAACTTATTTGAGAGAGCCTCTCTGTAAGGATCAAGCAGCCCTCCATGGGGGCCTGCCCCGGGGCAAAAATTTCTGATTTAGTTATCCAAAATTCGATGAGGGTTACCCATGTGCCCTATGAAGAAGATTAGTAGGTCAATTTTGTTATAAATACTTTTTCCTTGCCTGGGCATGCAAAAGTAAGGAAAAGTTTATGTCCCCATAACTTTCTTTTAAATGGCATAACTTTCTTTTAAATTTCAATTATCTTTTTTTATTAGCATCTCCATTGAATTCTAAGCAAAAAGTCTAGATGTATTTAGTCAAATATTTTATTTTTACATCGAAAAATTATTTGAAATAATTTATTTTGACGGTTAAATACCTTATACTCATTTGTATTTATGTTTTATATCTCAAAATGTAGAGCATTAAAAACTGTACAAGATATATTCTTTTCGTTTCATGCGTCCATCCCTAGGTGGGATAAAAATAGGCTCAAATAGGAGTACCTCGGAGACGTCGGATTCAAGGAATGCGTGAAAAACAAGTTAAATTCTTGTTGTAACAAAAAATGAACCACTTCATTCGATTCAACGCGTGTTCCTTTTCTAAAAATCTCTAAAAACGTTCATATAACTATCGTTTTCCGTGAAAAAAACTCATTTTTCTATTTTCCGCGGTTGACAGAAATTGACCTAAAACTATTCTAATCGCTGTATTTTCAATATTTTCAGAGAGAACATAAAGCGGATAGTACTATTTAGTACGCGATAAAATTCTCTACAAAATACATTCTTTATAGCTGGATACGGCTTCCCTACGAATTACAGTATCGATTTTCCAAAGGCCGTCGCACCAAAACTGAGAGATCCGCATTTTCCAACTTTTCGTGCAATCTTAGTGTTTCATAGTCATCTAATATATCATTCTGCTCCACAAAGCACACTGAGTTCAGAACTGATGTTTATTTTGCAGATTTTCCGTGGTAAAAGCCCGCAAAAGGGTTTGTATACGCGCTTATTCGAACCTGCGACCCATGACATTCGACGTGCACAATCAATGGGCCAAAATGACATAAAAAAAATTCATTTCTGGAAAATGCCAAAACGAATCTTAAAGGTTGACCTATCAACCGATAGCTATTTTTGCGCTCTATCGAAATAAATATATCCGCCAAACAGTTTAAATCTGTAGCAAGGCCAAATAAGTGGCCAAAATATTCGAACCCAAAAAAGTAGATCAAACAATCTATACATCATAACGTGATGTATGGGATAGTTGTTCATCTTCGCGAAAGCTATCGAATGGCATATAACATGTGGCAATAAGTTCAATCCGCAAGCAATAACAGCCGCGATAATGTCCCCCCCCCCCCAAATATTGACTTTTCAACAGACTCCAGTGCATTTTTTGGTACTCCAGCCGAATAGCAAATAGTGACTGATAACTAATGTCCTCTCTATTAGTAAGAAAAAACCGCAGGAAACCGCACTTCTTCCAGTAATTGCTCGAATATTTATTCACTGATAACTGATTTGAAAATAACTTGTTAGGCGACTTTAAGTAGGAACGAGGTTGGATTGCAATTGGATTAAAAAAATGTTTCAAATTTGTTTGGTAAATTAAGGAGCTGTATATTTGAAGAATGGAATTAACATTTGGACGACATGGTATCAGGGAATCCTGAGGGCAGCTTTTAATCTCCCTGATGATTCGGTAAATGCTACGATTCAAGTTTCACTGCAAAGAAGGCGCGTCTTCAATAAGAGTTAAAATAATTCAGCGCTAACCTTTCAAACACCACTATCATTTGAGAATGGAATATCGTATCCGATCAGAACAGTGGGTCATCGGATAAACAGTACAAACGGCTAGAGAGGGAGAGAGCGCGAGAATGAGATAGAGAGAGAGAGAGAGAGAGAGAGAGAGAGAGAGAGAGAGAGTAAGAGAGATAGAGGTATGGAGAAATAGAGAGAATTTGTCTTTCTTTTTTAAAAGGTTCCTTATCTTCCGTCCGGAATCGTCGGCAGCGGCCGCACGCACCACCACGCAATACGGACGAGCAGCTCGAGGAACTCGATTACCGTAATCATGGACATGCCCATGACGGAGGCACTCAGGCCGCCCAGGTATTTCAGCGCGAGCGAGAACTATAGAAAACGAAGTATACTTATGTTAGAGGCCATTACATGCATATACTTATAGAAACACGAATGATGAAATGAAAAGGTTCTATTCAAAATGTAAAAATTAATTTAAAAAAAAATATGAAGAATCAGCCGACATCCATCGCTGCCGTCTCGCCGTAGACTTTCTCACGAAGCAATAAGAGTCTAATCTAAAAGTCGAAAAAGATTAGCAGTCAAATAAAAAATAAATAAATCAAAAACATAATAGATGTGCAAATTTTCTGACTAATCGCGTTCTTGCTTAACTTCCTTTGCAAGTTTTAAAATAATAAATTGCGTGCCTGCACAATTGTGCTGTCGTTGAGTCGGCTAGAGGCGCACTGCGTTTGAAGCTCAGAGCTTCCCATCGAATAGAGATCCTTCAAAATCTTGTAAAATAAAACCCTGTATACTAAATACCGTATCTTCTCAAATAGTGCTCCCGGTGGTACTATTTTTCAATGCCCCTGCGAGAGGGGGGCACTATTAGAGGGGGGGGGGGGGTGCTATTAGAAGGAGCTGTAATATTTTTCAATGTGATTGACTAAAAGTTTGATAAGAACATTTTATTTTCAAAAACTAAGAATTATAGCTCTTCCTCTGGAATATCAGTTTAACCGTAGATTTTGAATTAATTTGCAATCAGTTCATTGGTAAGAGCATCAAGCATAGATTCCAGAAACGTTTCTATTAGACAATTAGGGGGGCAATATTGGGGGGGGTTGGTTCTATTAGAGGGAGGGGTACTGTTTTTCAATACCCTTGCGAGAGAGGGAGGCACTATTAGTGGGGGGGGGGGGGTTGTTCTAATACAGGGAGGGGCACTAATAGAGAAAATACGGTATTACCTTTCTCATTTGTTCAGCTTTGCTTTTCTCTTTCTGCATCTTTATAATGCTCCTTCCATGCTTCTCACTCTCTCTCTCTCTCTCTCTCTCTCTCTCTCTCTCTCTGTCGTCTCAACCCTCATTTCTCTCCTGTACCTACCGGATCTGGCATCCCTGCTTGGGAGAGCAGAACATTCATAATCTTCTCCTGACACGAGGTGGGACACTTGCACCATGTCCACCTGGATGGGTCGCTGTCGTTGGACGACAGGACGTTATCGAGGCAAGTTCCTGCAAAAAAAGCAGAAAAAGAGCTCACTTCCTGACCCAGTACCAAAGCACTGTATGCATTTTCCATTTAAAAAGGACTGCTTAGCACTAAACCATACTGGTTTTCTTCTTTTTTTTTAATGCATCTAGCTAGCTATTGAGGAAAGCTCCTTTACAATCTCTAATATCAACAGTTCTTCCTTACGGTTGACCATGCCGCATGGGGATGCTTCTGGAGGCATCGGATAGCGCGGGTCCATGCATCCACAGTGGTCTTGAATGAGATCCTGGTAACAGGACCGGAAGCAGCCCTGTAGTGGAGACTTATGTATATACATACACACATGGATGGGATATCCATACATACCATATTTTAGAAAACCGTGACAGACATAACATAATTTTTACTAAAGGAATATGACTACAATAGAGTCTCTTCATCAATTCTCTGTCTGATTTTATCACTCTTAAAGGAAGTATCCGGCGAATAATTATACAGTAGCGCTAGAGAACCACTTTGAACGCTCATAAAGTTACCTGTCGCTCGGTCGAGAGAGCATGTGAAATCTGGAGGGTGGCTACGGCCTACCGTAGCTAATTCTCTACCCGCCTGTTTTCACGTTACTATTGCTAAGAATGTACTGAAAGCAAATCGCTCAAACTTTCGGGATATATGTTTTACGCCAAAATGAACTTATACACATACAACAAAACATAGGCAAATTATTACCCGGATACCTCCTTTAATGTAGGAGTAAATAAGTAAACAATTAATTATATGAAGATATCGATTAGGCAGGAAAATGCTTCTTACGTCAGTGGAATAGGCTCCTGAATAGTAATATGATTTCACTTCGCCAGACTCACGCACGCAAGCGCCGTACTTTCCGCCGAGGTGCACGTATTCCGTCTACAAATTCAATTCTTATATATTCTACATAATCGACAATTGAATGCAGGAATGTGAGTAAAGAAGAGAAATAGAGTTAGCCAACGAGAGCGACGTCAAGAGTTGTGACTGTGGCCGGCTTGAGGTTATATCGAATCGACTCGGAGAAGATGTCCATTGAACGGTCGTGAATAAAGACCTAGAGAATTTGGATCGTATGGATGATTGTGATTTCAATCATTGTGTTATACATATATGTACATATGAACATACATATGTACATACATATGGCAGCTATGGACAACTTCTTCTATTATTCAAAGGAGACTAAAACTCAATCAAGAAGTCGCGCCTTTTTGCAAGGAGAGACAATATTCCGAGACAAAAAAAACATTCAAATAGACTCTGGTTGAGTTTCGTGTTCCTTCAGAAGAAATTGTACTCTATCCTATGCAAACCATCATTCCCGCAGTCATTGTCCATGGCGCGTACTCCTCAATGTTCACTTTGAGCTTGGCAGTCAGACCACCGGAACTGCCTGTCAATATACATAGATGTCAGAAAGGATATTTAGTAAATAGTTACGAAATCATCTTCATACCGGAAGATCTCGTCTTGTAAGAGGAGGAGAGATTTCGGTGGTTGAAAGTGAAGCAATTCCCGAGCACGGCGTCCGTCCACATCAATGTGTTCTTGCTTCAAAATGAAACATTTTCTGATCTTGCAATTGCTTTCTTTAAAGCAGCAGTTCACTCAATAATTAACATATGGTTTTATGAACTGTTCGCGTCTCTCTAAAACATAGATCTAGAAAATTTGAAGCGTTTTTGTGTACTTGGTACAATGTTAAGATCGCGAATAATATGGCTCGACCAAAAGTTTTTACTGTAGCTGTTAGTCACCCTCCTATTTCACACGCTCTCTAACTAGCAGAAGGGCCAAATATTTGAGGGCGCGCGTTCAAAATGGTAGTAATCTACTACTGTAGTATCATTCAGTGCATGGTTCCTTTAATTTATCAAGTCGATAAAAAAAATATTGTACCGAACGTCGAGGCTTTTTCCCTCGAAGGCGAGCCACTCGAAGGTGTCGTCGTGAGTCCAGGAGAGTCTCGTCTGTTTCTCCGGCGGGAGTAGGCCGACGATGAAGGGGACGAGGTCGGTGATGCTCGATGGATTCGCGAGGAGATCGAGGAGGAGCTGCAAATGGCATGGCCACGTCTCTTTCGCATGTCTTGCAGATAGTAGGTCACTATAATCAATTCGTCTCATGGCCAGATGTAAACCCGGCAAGTCTAAGATGCCGCTTTCCACATTCAAAATATAAATATATAATATACATAGGCGAAGGAGCCCTGGACGGCAATGAGCCTATCTACAATTTTTGTCTTCAATTTCAATGGAACACATACCCCATACTTCTCCTCGTCGACCTTGCCGTATACGAGCTTCATCACATTATAAATGATCATCTCTAAACATTAGCCTTTTATTGTGCTTCTCCATCTCTCTGACATTCTCACTACTTTCTATATAAGGTGCTAAAACAGAATCTTGAATTGACGCCGTGGTGGTTTTAGTTGTCACAAGGGCGGACAGAGGGGATTAAGTGTTTTAGAGAGGCACGACTACAATGAGTGGCGTGCTCCTTTAATCTGTGCACCATCATTTGACCGATTGACCGAGATGGCCGGTGTAGTCGTGCTTGCACAAGCATGAGAAGTTTGTCAGCAGATCAATGCAGCTGGCCTCGGTATCTTTCTGTTATATCAATAAATGTAATAACGCTGTTGCTCCACTCTTAACGAGCCCCTGTTAAGTATTTGACATTGTGCCATTTTTGAACGTTAGAAACCTTCGTTAACTAATATTTTTTTTAAAAAATTTCGTTAACTAATATTTAAAAAAAATTTTAAACGTACCGCGTTGCACCAAGTCATTGTCCTGTTGGCGACTGCCACGCGATCAGGATGTATTTCCGAGACTAAATTCAAATATTTTGTAACTTACAATTTACTTTATTTTCTTTGCAGTACTTCTCTGCATTATTAAAGATTTATAATAATAAAAAAGCCTGGTGCGCATTCTGCTTGATCCGGATTCAGCATGCTGTAATTGCATCGCTGGCTGCAGTCGTCTACATCTGTGTGTATGAGTTATATACTATATGTACATACATACATATTCTAACTTTGCGCATCCCTGATTCTGACGATGAGAAAGAGAGAAAAGAAGTAAGGAAGAGAGAACGAGAGAGAGAAAGAAAGAGAGAGAGAACGAGAGAGAGAGAGAGAGAACGAGAGAGAGAGAGAGGGAAAGAGAGAGAGAGAGAAACAGCAAAGACGATAGTGGGTAGAACTCACTGAATTGGCAGTTGTTTCCGTTAGCTCCGAGTGGGCAGTCACACGTGTAATTCGCAACGTTGCTAGAACAACTTCCGTTATTCTCACAGGGATCGCTTAGACGGTTGTTGATGACTGCAAGTAAAATGATCGTAAGTCTACTCCTTTTCTGGGTCTCGCCATTATGCACTCGTGAGGCAGTCAAGGCCTTCATATCCTGCGTTGCATTGGCAGCTATGCGAGGTTTGGTAGCCTTCGCCGATGACAAGACACGAGCCATTGTTGCAGAGGCCCTCGATGTGGCAAGCGTTGAAGACTGAAATGAGCAGTAAAAATGTCGGCAATCTATTCAGTTTTCTCTCTCTCTCTTTCTCTCTCTCTCTCTAAATTATGAACGCACATATATTTTATACGTGAATAATGTTATTCGCAAAGTTATAAAATGGGTCAATTCTACGAAAAAGTAGAATATTGTTGACACACTCTCGCAATGCGCCCCTCTCCAGACGCTTAGGCAGTTGCAGCTTCCATGGCCGGTTTCGTTCATGCTGCTTCTTTGTTGCGCAGCTGTTGTAGTCTGCAGAAAAATCTCTTGTCTTTTCCCTTTTTACCCTTAGTTTCTTTTTTTTTTGCTAATTTTGAAAGATATCGAAATATCTTGAACTGTTTTTCTTGCGGCTATCACCAATTTATCGACAGTTGTAAAACTTTTTGTCTATTCCATATGTCGGCATGTTTTTCACTTCGTTTCTTATACTGGTTTATTGACTTAAGATAGCCTGTCTGAGATATTCGACCATGGCCAGTGCAGAGGGTGGATGGGAACAAAAATATGTTTTTTTTTGATTTTAATTTACTTTGCAGGGGTCATGAGAGCTTCTAAAAAAAACATTTTTTTCAAAAATTATTTTGAAGGTATAACTACAGTATGCCTTGATTTATCGAAAATATTCATTTGACCATAAAGTTCGTAAAAGCTAACCAAACTAAATTTTGGAAGTATCGTTAGATTCGTCATTGAAAGGAGCATAAAAGTGACTAAACAAGTTTTTAATTAAAGTTTCATTAAAAGGTCGAAATGAGCACTTATATTATTGGAATGTGTCATTAGTGACCTTAGCAGTCATTTAGGTATACTCTAACCATAACCATCTGAAAGAGCGTCATTGATTACCTATGGAAACTGAATTTCATGAGGATTCACCTTCGGGAACTTTACAATGTTCGGCAGTGAACACCTTTATGAGTTGTGGCAGGCTATTCAAAAAAAGGCCATAAAAGGTGTTAATCTCGCTCTTTTCAGAAATCAAACATACCATTTGTAGTGTTGAAATGCATAAAATAGTCTACATAACCTTTTCATACGAGTACTTTTTCAATGACTTTTTCGGCAAAAACTGTTTTTCTGGCCTGATGGCGAGAGAATAACGCATGTAGTGAGAAAACAAAGAAAGACTACGCCTAATTACCTATGCCACATGAAAGCCCAGTCTTTTATACCTGTAATATGTCATCTACCTGCTGAATTCATCTACGGAAAAGTTTACATATGTATGTTTGAACCGCGCGCATTCACAGTGCGGCTTGCCCGGAAAATCCCCTTTAACCTAGCTATCTGGCTTCATTCGCGATATTGGTTGAAATGGCTCATAGCATCTTATTCACCACGTCCTGGCACACAAAAAAGACGATGTAGCTATTTTAAATTCTTGTAAATTCACTATTATTTTCGATAGAAACTCTTTTTGCCTTTATGTGCAAGAGACAGAAATGTGGCTGTACTCAGAACAATATGGAAGGCTACACTCAAATGAACATTCTATGTGAAAGCCCAGACTTTTTTGTGCAGAATATACTTCTTTAAGACAGCCTGTCATTTTCGCTACGAATCGAAAAGCAACACAAACTCGAGAAAACACAATGGATATTCACCAATTCACCGCGTTCACCGCGAATATTCACCGTGCGAATTGGAATATTCGAATGATGCTCAATTCGAATGTTTCAATTTTTTTTTTCTGACGAGGATTGGTGAATTGGTGAATATCCATTGTGTTGTCTCGAGTTTGCGTTGCTTTTGGATTCGTAGCGAAACTGACAGGCTGTCTTAAAGAAGAATATTCTGCACAAAAAAGTCTTGGCTTTCATATAGAATGCTTATTTAGGTGTAGTCTTCCATATTTTTTTGAGTAAAGCCACACTTCTGTCTCTTGCACATAGAGGCAAAAAGAGTTTCTGCCGAAAATAAAAGTGAAGATCCAAGAATTTAAAATAGCTACGGCGTCTTTGTGTGTGTCAGGGCGTGGTGAATAAGATGCTATGAACGACTTCAACCAATATCTCGAATGAAGCCAGATAGCTAGGTTAAAGGGGATTTTCCGCGCAAGCCGCACTGTGAGTGCGCGGTTCAAGCATACATATGTAAACTTTCCCGTAGATGAATTCAGCAGGTAGATGGCATATTACAGGTATAAAAGACTGGGCTTTCATGTGGCATAGGTAATTAGGCGTAGTCTTTCTTTGTTTTCTCACTACATGCGTTATTCATCAGGACCAGGGATGTAGAACAAAAAACTCCCTGTCCAAAAATTTTTTGGGCCAAAAAAACCAAAAAACCGGTTTTTTTTTAGAACAAAAAAAAGAAGAAATTTTTTGTACAAAAAAAAATAACAAAAAAAAACTCAAAAAAAAGTTGCATTAATTGTAATTTTAGAAGAGAAAATTGGTTAATTTCTTGATCTAGAACACCCATAACACAATAAAAGTCGTAAAACAAATTCGGAAATGACAATTATACAAAAAAAAATGATATAACGAGTTGAGAAATTAGAACCCTCTAATCTTAAAATTTTACTGGAGGAAGAGACATCCGGAAGATTTCGAGTAAAAAGTTTTTTTTTTGTTTTTTTTTTTGGGCCGACCGCAAACAAAAAAAAACAAATAAAAAGTTTTTTGTTAAAACCCCAAAAAAACCAAAAAAAAAACAAAAAAAAAAAAAAAAAACAAAAACTGCAACCCTGATCAGGACAGAAAAACAGTTTTTGCCTACACTATAAACGCAATGGTATGTTTGATTTCTGAAAAGAGCGAGATTTACACCTTTTATGGCTTTTTTTGGATAGCCTACCACAACTCATAAAGGTGTTCACTGCCGAACATTGTAAAGTTCCCGAAGGTGAATCCTCATGAAATGCAGTTTATAGAGGTAAGAAATTTAAAGTTTAATTAAAAACTCTTTCAGATGGTTATGGTTAGAGCGCACCCAAATGACAGCTAAGGTCTCTAATGACACATTCCAATAATATAAGTGCTCATTTCGACCTTTTAATGAAACTTTAATTAAAAACTTGCTTAGGCACTTTTATGCGCCTTTCGATGACGAATCTAACGATACTTTCAAAATTTAGTTTGGTTAGCTTTTACGAACTTTATGGTCAAATGAATATTTTCGGTAAATCAAGGCATACTGTAGTTATACCTTCAAAATAATTTTAAAAAAAATGTTTTTTGGAAGCAAAAAATATTTTTGTTCCCATCCACCTCATGGTTGAGCATCTCAGACAGGCTCTCTTAAGTACTATTTGTAAATACATATGTACATATCATTATTATTGCTACTATGATAAGTAATACCACCTACTACTATCGTTTTGCTCGTTATTCTCTTGGTGGCTGACATTCACAATGCTCGCCGATGAATTCCACGGAGCACTTGCATGAATAGCCATGGATTCCGTCCTCATTCTCAAAGCACGGCTGGTCGTTCTCGCACGGCGAGCTTCCGCATGGTGAACCGGCTTCTAAACGGTTTAAATGCTATTTGCTTACAATGAGCCTTAGTTTATTTTACAATCCGTTTTTGTGATAACAAAAGGTACTCTTATTGTTACACCCCAGGGTAGTACTATTATTCAATACTCTTGCGAGTTAGTGCACTTTTATAGGGAGGAGTAGCATTTCTTTGATAGTATATTGTAATACACTAAAAGTTTGGCTACAAAATTTTATTCTTCAATAACAAAGACTTTAGCGGAATCGTCGCGTTGGAAAAATCTGTTTCACGACAGAATGTGAAGAAATGTAGAAAGGAAAATAAGAAGAAAAAAACAATTAGGACTATCAAACACGTACCATCTCTACAAGTGTATCCTTTGTAGCCCTGTGTGCAGACGCAGATGAATCCTCCGTAGATATTGACACACACTTCGCGTTCGTTGCAATTTTCCGCGTTGCAATGATTCGGCTCGTTATACTCTTTGGGGGATTATTTATTTTATTTTTATTTTTAAAGTTTTTTTTTTCGCTTAAAATATTGCTTTACAATTTCTCTGTTCGACAAACGCCTGATTACCGTCAGGGAATGAGAAAACTAGCACGGTCGTGTCCTCTTCATTGCAAACAGATCCATCGCTTGCATCGGCGGGCGTGACCGGCTTGCAGTGCTCCCACCAATTGGGTGTTGAAAGGTTGTTGGGGTCTTTGAAGATGTTGCAGCATTTTTTATTGATGCATATCCTAATTTGTGAAACAAATGGTAGCTGCTCATAGTCAGAAGAAAAGGAATTCTCACCAAACAATGCGTTGCTGCCATTGCTGCTGCTCTCCTTCAAATACTCTGCACAAGCCAAGTCGCTGAAGGAGCTCTGAGAAGGGCACTTTGAATTGCCGCATTTCTTTTCCACGTGAGAGCTGCTTGCTGAGAAACAACCCAGCTGCACTGGCCGCGATGCTGGAAAAAAAAGTTAGCTGTAGAGTTTATTCATTATTTCTTGGTGCGCCTATTTTTTTTAAAGCTGTCAAAAAAAAGCTTCAAAGTAGCTATATGTTAGCAACCAATATCATATCTCTGTTTATTACTTTAATTTGTTTACCTTTCTTTCATCAGGTGGGTTCCATTTCGGTGTACATGTTACACCATATAAATTGGTAATTTGATTCATTTCAATCGCAGCGGAGAAAAAGGAAGAAGGACTTAATTTTTTTCCCTCTACAAATGTCCCGACAAACCCGCTCTTTCCATAACATCCAATATCGGTTTTTCCAACTAGGAATCAATCTCACAGCTATTTCGTGACTTTGGCAGCTCGCAATTCCTTCCGATGTATTCGTCAGTGCATCTGCAGAAGTAGTTGGAGTGGTCAGCGAAAGTATCGCAACTCCCGCCGTTGTCACAAGGATTCGTCGCGCAAAAGTCAATATCTGCGATAAAAAAAAAGTGAATTTTGTGTGAGGAAAAACTTGTTATTGAAAAAAAAAATATGTTTTATTATCATCAAATTCGGCAAGTTTTGATACAAAAAAAGAAGAAATGAGAAAGAAACTTTCGCAGAGATGGCCGGTATAACCGTCCTCGCAGATGCACGTGAATCCATTTTTGGCAACGTTTTCCTCGCAACGCGCCACATTTTTGCATTCTTCGCACGCCGAGTTCACGGCTCAATGGAAGCGGAAAATTGTGGAATAAAAACGCGTTTATTCTCACATATTATTGTGCACCGTTTGGGGTTAGGTTTTTTAAGACAAGCTGAAGTAGAAAGAATAAAAGATGTATTTTTTCATATGAAAGCCTATTTACGGAGTACGATTTTGAGCCTACAGTTACTCTTCGCAACGAAGCTACGTCTACGCTAGGAAACTTTCTCTACTATACGAAACTTCCTCCATCCAACCGATGTCACACTGAGCACCGGTAAATCCGGGTTCGCATGCGCAGCTGTACGTGTTGATCTCGGACTTGCACATAAAGCGGTCGTTCTTTGTGCGATTGCACGGATTCGAGATGCATGTGTCGTTCGCTAATCATTAAAGATTGATTTATCAATCTTTCTAATTTGAAACTTCAAGTCTTGACTGAAGAAGGCAACACTAGCCAAAACTAGAATTATAATATCAGTTCGCAAGATCGAAATTCGAGAGCAGCGATTCGAAGAGTAGAGAAATTTGAACTTGAATCGGAGTCATGACGCCCTCATCATTAATGAGCGAATTGAGTAGAAAAAAGACTTACATATGTTGTTTAAAAAAAATCTTATAAATGATCTCTTCATTCTGAACTATGTTGGCATCTCTCGCCGTATGTGCCTTCGTTGCACAAGCAGCGCGTGCAATTCCAGTAGGGTTGGCATGGCTGTGCCTCGTGACCCTCGGCTGGCGTTGGTGGGCATGATGGTGTTACGTAGTAGAGGTTGTCTATGCAAAATTATATAGCCTCATGATTACTGACCACATTATAGAACTACTAAAATCTGAGCAAAAATGGCCTGCTTACCCTTCGAGCATCCACCGAAGTTTGCGCACCCCACTGGTGGTTGGACTGGGTGATCGACGGTTGCCAAAAGAAGTGCGGGGAACAACAGCACTAAAGCCTCGTTCATTGTTTCTAAAATAAAATTATTTTGTAATACGGGTATTGAATTTAAGGTAGTATGTATATATACATACATTCAACACAAAGATATTTGAAAGGTGAATAGCAAAATTCTATATCAGTAAGATGAGGAATATATGAAGACTATTCCTTGTCCTCCTGGACACTCGGGACTGCGATAGCTGACTTAGTGTACAAATTTGTTTTTATATGTGAAGAGAAGCCGCCGAATTGTTCTTTTCGACGGTCTAATTTAAAATGCGCCGCATCGGCACACCTTGCAAAATGAAGTCAAGTCAGAGAGAGAGAGAGAGAGAGAGAGAGAGAGAGAGAGAGATAAAGAGAGATAGAGACTTCCATCTTCATTTGACAAAAGAGTTTCCTCTTCATGTGACTCCTCATTGTTAGAAGTGGACTATTATGACTCTGTTGCTATATGAACTGACAGTGTTGAACGTCAGCCGTTTTTTTCGATACTCCTCGTCCTTCTCCTTCCGAAACTGCGCTAAACAAGAGCCTTTTACTTTCCTTTTTCTTTTCTCCCAGTCCTCCTTGAGCTTTTGGCTTTTTCGTTGCAACCGCCGCTTTCGGAGAATCTTGCAGAGAAGTCAGAAAGATCAGAGAATGGCCAAACATGCCTTATGACTAGGAATGCAAAAAAATACATCATGTATGATATGAATACACTTCATATATACTAATGAAGGTATGAGTTGTCATCTGCAAGTATTAATTCTGGGAAGTTTGTTACGAACAGTAAATACTCTTGGCATGTTCATTTTTTTATACCAAAATCGTTTTCGCTATCATTATTAGTAAGTTTTGATAATTCAATTATTTCTTCGCTTATAGGGATAATGTGCAGAATGCACTGGGGTCTATCATCACATACGAAGTAGGCCATTGATACCGGCGATTTTGTAGAATGAATGGATTTATTACGGCATCACAAATAATATACGTAGTAAAAATTAATAATAATAGTAATGGTAATATGCAAATATATGTAATATCTGGTGAAGTTTTGCCATGGCCATAGAGGTAACAATTCTACAATGTCTTCCCCTTCTCACGCTGGTTGGGCATGTCTTTCATTTGGTCTTAATTTTCATGTCTTTGTGTCAAATATGTAGATAAACAATGATAAACGGCCTATTATTTGAAGGTTCAAAGAAGTGGAACTTCTTGCATAAAAGAACGATAATAGATTGTTTCCAAATAGAGGGAATTACCGATTGACAATATGAAGTGGCCGACGAAGAACGTATTGTTAGAAGTGTAATATTAGAACTCTGTTGCTATGGACAGACGCTTGTGAACCTCAACGACTTCTAAGCATAGCAAAACATGAGCATTTTACTTCATTTCTCTTTCTACCCTCGTTTCTGTTCTCTCTCTCTCTCATTCTCTCTCTCTCTCTCTCTCTCTCTCTCTCTCTCGTTCTTGAGCTTGTGGCTTTAACGTAGAAACTTTGGAGAATATTTTCGTGGCAACAGTCGATTTCGGGGAATGTAAAAGTGATGTCAAAAAGGTCGGAGAATGGCATCCTAACAAGGCCTCTTTAATATCAGCGCAATTTATACGCAGATGTATATATATATATATATATATATATATATATACATATGTATGAAAGTGTTGTCTACATACATATATGTATTAATTGTGGGCAATCTCAGCGATTCGAGTGCATCGAACGTCACGGCTAATCTGTTCTTCATCTTCGCTTCTCTCTCTACAAGTTTCTACGGTCCAAGGCCAATAGCGGTATCTTTCTCTCGTCTTCGTGCTTTCTTTCGTTCGTTTCTTCTTCTACCTCCTTATCAGATTTTATTTTTTTATTTCTTATTTTCTTTACCAGACGACATCCTCCTCACCATTTTTGCTTGCGTCCAATCAACAATCAGAAGAACGGGTTTTAAAAAAAGGCAATAAACTAATTGTTTCTGATTCTTGTTTCAAGACACATTGTTTCTTCTCTCATCTATCAGTTTCATTCCGCCGTAACATTTCATTATTCCTTGTGATACAAATAAATTAAATTAAAGGATCCGTTCAATTAAACAAATAGTTTCTCAAACGCGGATCAGTTTGCGGTTGCCTAACAGGGATGTAGAACAAAAAACTCCTTGACCAAAAATTTTTTTGGGCCAAAAAAACCAAAAAACCGGTTTTTTTTTAGAACAAAAAACAAAAAGAAGAAATTTTTTGAACAAAAAATAACAAAAAATAACAAAAAAAACCAAAAAAAAGTTGCATTAATTGTAATTTTAGAAGAGAAATTTGGTTAATTTCTTGATCTAGAACACCCATAACACAATAAAAGTCGTAAAACAAATTCGGAAATGACAATTATACTTAAAAAAATGATATAACGAGTTGAGAAATTAGAACCCTCTAATCTTAAAATTTTGCTGGAGGAAGATACATGCGGAAGATTTCGAGTAAAAAGTTTTTTTTTAAAAACAAAACAAAAAAACAAACAAAAAGTTTTTTGTTAAAACCCCAAAAAAACCAAAAAAAACAAAAACTGCAACCCTGTTGCCTAACGCGAAAGTCCAGGATTCGGAAGAAGGATGACGGAAAAAGAAGAAGAAGGGTGCTTGTTTGCCGCATTTGATTGGAGCACAAGGCTGAGAACATCTCCATCAAACGGGCGTGTGTCAAGTGAAAGTGAGAGTTCTTGTGCAAGGCCATTTCGCTTCCATGAAAATGAGCGGGCGGAAGGAAAGTGTGACGCAGAAATGGTATTGAAAACATTGAGTTTGGCTCCTTAAATTGTAGTGGGCTAAATCGATGAGTACCGAAGATAAGGGATATCGATGAGTGAATAGGACCGAAGATCTTGACAATAGATTATGACTGTGGATGAGGACCAAATATGAGGACCGTAGATGAGGACCGTAGATTAGGGCGGTAGACTAGAACCGTAGATTAAGACCGTAGATAAGAATTGTAGATGAAGGACGTACGTAATATGATATACTTAGATGATGAAGTAATGGAGGAAGTGGACAGTGCAAGGTTATCTCGTCTTCAACATTCTCCTTTCTTGTGATCTTTTTTGTCTCTTGGGGGTTTGAAGCACAAGGTCAGAACTTCAAAAACATACTTGGAGTGCCTATCTTTCTTTTTCCTCCATTTTCCTTCTTCTCCCTCTTAGTCAACTAAATCTTTGCTACTACATCTTCATAATCTTAATAAGATATTTGACTTGCAACTGTTTAAGAAATGGTGACAGGTGGTAAAAATTGTCAATAATACAATTACTAGCACTTGTTTATTTATTCTTTTATCCTTTGTGTAATGAAAAATTTAATTGTCTAAGACATGCACCACAATGTATGTTCCACGCAAGGAGCCCACTTACTATCGAATGCTTTCGAAGAAGAATGAACAATTTTCTTGGGTAATAATATAAGAGAAGACGCGGTACATTGAATGTATTAACGGAGATTTGTCGCCACTTTCACTGTACATTCATAGGAGTCATTCGTGAACGCGGGTCTATCGTTTGCCGATCTTCTTTTGAAGGTAAGCAATTTTAAACGCAATCATTGTATACCAGAACATTTTCTCTCTTTCTGTTTTAGCTCTCCGCCTGTTGTTCTTACACTCGTGTAACCTCTTTTTTTTCCTGTTAATTTATTTAAAGACGAACAACATCTATACAGCAAAGCATGCTTGGATAATGAAAAAAAAAATTCACGAGATCCAATTTCCCATCCTATTTCACAGCCGTGGTCTTTGTGAAGGATTTTGCTAGCAGCTAAACTTTATATTCGTTTCATTTGCCAAAGTTTCATCAATCGAAGCGAATTTAATAATGGTATCTGAGTTACAAGGTACAAGGTGGAAAGGAATGAGAGATTTGGAAACGTGCAAGAGAAAGTATGCGTAAGAGAAAGAGAGGGTGAGAGAGGAATGAGATATGAAAAGAATGTGCTTTTGGCCGTGATAACCCCTGCAGGCAAATGAAACATGGCTCTGTGCGCCTGCCTAAAGCCACTTTCATGGCAAGGCTTTCATCATCAGCCAGGCTCTAACAGAAAGGTCATGGTGGAACATGCCGATGAGGAGTTGAATGGAAAAGGCTGAGCAGATTGATCAGAGTAGGACAATACATGGCATCGCCTTTCGTTACGGAAGCTCAACGACTGACAATGAGAGCGAGACAACAGAAAGATAGAGAGTATGGAAAGAGAGTAAGAGGAAAATGGTAGGAAGAGATTGAGAGAGGCAGAGAAAGGGAGAGAGAGAGAGAGAGAGGAAAAAGAAAATATGAATAGACAGGGACGCATAGAGGGAGAGAGAAAGAGAAATGGAAACATAAAAAGTTCGAAAGCTTATCCATCCTTTTCCGCAGAACGATCTTTTAGTGATAGACATATTGGTGCTCTTTCCCCACTTCGGCCGGCGCAGTGAGGATATCGTTGAGTGTCCTTTGCCGAACGTTTCCGCTGCGAACGCCTAACTTCACTTCACAAGCGCTCAACTCAATTCGCAAGCAAGAGATTTCTTGACTAAAACTTATTTTACGTTATTATTTTTATATTAACCTTCCCGATCTCGCCTAGAATCTTTATGTATATTTGTTTCATTTTTTCAACCTTTATCTGTCACTATTCCACGTACCATTTTTCTATATTATTCCTATCTTCTCTCTCGGAATATTATAGAAAGTGGGTTGAGGGACATAAGGATATACATACGAATGAGTTTTATTGTTGTTCTAATCCATTGTGTCTGGAATACTAACTATTCACTTTCAATTATTTAGTATCTCCTTTTCTTTAGCTCTCTCTCGTCTTCTCTCCTTCTCTTCTCGCTCTCTCTCCCTTTCTTTCTCTCTCTCACTACTTTTCTCTCCCTCTCTTCTCACTCGCTCTCTCTCCTTTTCTCTCCCATTCTTCTCTTTCCCTTTCCCTCCCTATCTTCGCTCTCTCTATATATCTCTTTCATTACTACATACCATTTACCCCTCTCCTCTCATCCTGCTCATTTTCAGAATGGCGATCAGAAGAACATTCTTTACTGCTTTCGGTACCAACAGTCTACAGCTGCATGCCAGTAACTCCTGGTCCAGGAGGTGTGTGTACAGTAAACTAATTCGAATTTATGCTGCTTATAAATACACAAAAATCACACTTTCTAAAACAAGTCAGTCAAGCATCTATTATTCTAGTAGGTGTTGTTTTGTTTCTGTATAATTTAATTTTTTTTTATTTCTCAAATCTTATGTCAAAGTTCGCTTATTCTCTCCAACTCTTCTCCATCTATACTCTTTATATCCCTCTCTCTCCCTCTCTCGCTATCTCGCTATCTCTCTTTCTCTATCTCTGCTGTTTCTCTGTATCTCTCTACACCCTCTCTACGCCATGCAGCCGCAACTCTTTGAAGAGACGCCTTGCCCTACACTGACCTTCATGGATATTGGCGCGAGTCCTCAAGGCGAATCGGTCGCGCCGTTTGTCGAGGCCAGGGTAGGAGTCGGAATTTTGCTGCATATTAATTAATTAGGTAAATAATTAATTATAAATTTCTTAACACGAGAAGAATCCGTGCAAATATGTCTTTTTTCTTTTTAATATTTAAATGAGCAAACATACATATTTGATTTGTGTGTTAGAATCGGAAGCCCTTCATATTTATCCAATATTTAATTTCCAAGGAAAAGACGCAGACATTTTCTTAACAGGTGGTGCATTGCCCGGCTGATTCAATGGCATCGATCCTTCGAGCAGGCGAGACAACACCGATTCCAGTTAGTTTTGCCGCTCTCTCTCTCTCCTCTCTCTCTCTCCATCTCCAAGCTTTCTCGCCACCTCCCTCTTCACTTGCCTTCTCTCATTCTCTCATCGCTCCTCTCCTTGTCTTTCCTTGTCTTTATTTATCCTTCTCTTCCATCTCTTTTTAATAAGGAAACAAACTTAACCCGAAAATAGTGAGATTTTCTATTAATTAATATTGTTTATCAAGGAAAGAAAAACAGCAAAATAATACATATTTAAATCGAAGTTGCTCGCTGGCACTTTTCTCGCGTGCAAGACAGGCAAGTGGTCGGCGAGCACCGACCCGAACGTTGTGGGCGTGGCTTATGACCCGGCCGACGGCAGCAAAATCGGCTGCATCAGTCAGTGTTCACATTAAACGGAGGAAGATCATCGAAGAACATTTTTTTGCATATTTGAATATGTGTACATACATATACTATACACATATATATATTTATAAATAAATAAATATATATAGAATATGTAGGTACACATATATATATATACATATATATATATATATATATATATAATATATATATATATACATATATATAATATATATATATATATATATACATACATATATGCATGTATATATATTACTACCTCTCCCTCTATCAGAACCCCTCTCTAATAGTACCACCTCCTCTTGAAAATGCCATTGAAAAATAGTACCCCTCCCTCCAGTAGTGCCCCCTCTCCCCTAATAGTCTAATACTACGTCGGTTCCAGACGTACCTAGAATGGAGCCTGCAAGTATTGGATGCTCTTTCCAGTGAACTTATCACAAATTCATTCAAGATCGACTGTGAATCGGATATTCCTGTGATGATTCCATTGAAGCCGAACCATAAATCTCTTATTTTTAAGAAGATGTTGTAATCAAACTTTTAGTCAATCACAATGACAAAAATTACCCATCCCTCTAATAGAACCCTCCCCTCTAATAGTAACCCTCTCCCCGCATGGGTATTGAAAAAGAGTTCCCATCGGTTACTAATGGAGAAAATACGCGTACTTCAGAAGCAGGCACACCGCCGGGAGGAGCGTGCGCGCCTTTGCCACTCTTGCCCGAAGGAGGTGATGTCATCTTGCCGACTATAACCGACATGGTGAGTATTACTAGTTCGGGCTTAATATACATAGTTCTCTTTCAAAGGTTACCATCAACACGTCGTTCTTGTTTTGTGTTGTCAGCAATAGAGGCGCCATCTCTAATACTATCTCTAATACTAGGAGAAAAATAAATCCTTTGACCAGGCGGGCTGAGAAATATGTATTTGCGTGTATTCCCTTGGCTTGTCCTTTTGCTGCGCTAGCTTGTTTCATCGTGGTAAATATTCGCTTTGTTTAGTTGATGACGTGCCCAATGGATGCTGTATTTGGCGTTCAGCCCAACGGAGCGGCAATGCCAGAAAAGGTGTGTATGTGTTTGCTGTTTTTCATTTCTTTTTGCAATTTGACAAGGAGAAAGAGAGAGAAAGAGAGAGAGAGAGAGAGAGAGAGAGAGAGAGAAAGAAAAAGAGAGAGAAAGGGAAAGAGAGAGAGAGAAAGAGTGAGACTTGATAATAGTGCTACAAAAATGAAACCAGAGTAGCATAAACCATCATCTAGCTCCGCGTGAACTTCGTCTTATCTTGCATCGACAGAGCATGGCATAGCACTACGACTGCTGGACAGCCCGGGACGCTTTTGCCAGCTGATGCCAAAGTCGGCTGCATAAGTCAGTGGACAATACACAATTCACTCTCTCTCTTCCCTTGCACACAAAATAGAGCACTGACGTTTCCGTGCTCCATTGTGTGTGCAAGGAAACAGTGGGTAACTATTGGCAAAATAAATAGAAGAGAAACGTAAGATCTGAAGAAAGTGTGTATCGTATTTTCTCTATTAGGGCCCCCGGGGGCACTATTTTTCAATCCCCTTACGAGAGGGGGGCACTATTAGAGGGGGGGGGGGTTCTATTAGAGGGAGGGGTACTATTTTTCAATGCGATTGAATAAAAGTTTGATAACACCACTTTATTCTCAAAAACGAAGAATTATAGCACTTCTTCAACGGAATCATCACTTTAATATCAGTTTTACCTTAGATTCTGAATGAATTTACAATCAGTTCATCGGTAAAAGCATCCCATATCTAAGCATGGATTCCAGAAACTTCTCTATTAGACAATAAGGGGGGGGGGCACTATTGGGGGGGGGGGTTCTATTAGAGGGAGGGGTACTATTTTTCAATACCCTTGCGAGAGGGGGGCACTATTAGAGGGGGGGGGGGTTCTAATAGAGGGACAGGCACTAATAGAGAAAATACGCTATATATATATATATATATATATATATATATATATATACGCATCCGCGCTGAAAACAGAGCTTTTACAGCCACTGCTTAACGAAAACAAAGTTAGAATTAATCTTTTGAAATTATGCTGATGAAATGATTTGAAAATAATAAAAAATTTAGAAGGCGCTGCGCCAGCAGCCTGCCCGGCGCTCAAGCCTCTCCCAGTCGGCATTTAAGCGTTTGGTGAGCTCGTCGAGCCTGCCATGTCGACAGACATCTTAAGCGCACAACACATTGGTCACGGCTGAGGGTAGATCAATGATCACGGATGAGGGTAGATCAATGATCACTGCTGAGGGTAGATCAATGATCACTGATGAGGGTAGATCAATGATAACTGCTGAGGGTAGATCAATGATCACTGATGAGGGTAGATCAATGATCACTGCTGAGGGTAGATCAATGATCACTGCTGAGGGTAGATCAATGATCACTGCTGAGGGTAGATCAATGATCACTGCTGAGGTTAGATCAATGAACACTGCTCAGGGTAGATCAATGATCAATCGTGATTAAATCCAATATCTTTTGAATGAAGCCGCAAGAATTGCGTCTAGCCAGCCGTTTGGATGAGTAAAATGTTTATTTTTCGTCAAATATTATAATAAAATATGAATGAATAATCAACGATGCCAGCTTACGAAAAGGATGAGAAAAATGGAGAGACATTTTAGCTGTTCATGTGCGCGACCGATGCGGCGCTCGTCACTCGGCCCGTGGGAAAAATGGGTGCTCCTGTCGCGGTTTGTTCTCTTCATGTTTCCTTCCTCTTTCTTTTGATTGCCAAAAGATGACTCTCTCTCTCTCTCTCTCTCTCTCTCTCTCTTTCTCGAATTACAAGGAATTATCATGATCTCGCGGTTTTGCTACTACATCATGTGTGGTCGAATCATAATGTGGTCGAATCCAACTAAAAAAAACGGTCGTTTTTGCATTTTCGACTCGTTGTGCACACTTTTTTTGAATATTCCACATGAATATGCCAAATTTGTCAAAAAGAACGCGTACTTTTTGGCAAATTTGGCATATTCATGTGGAATATTCCAAAAAAGTGTGCACAACGAGTCGAAAATCCAAAAACGGTCGTTTTTTTTAGTCGGCACCGTCATATATGTTAAGTGGAGTAATAAATTATGTAATCGGAATATGCTTTATGTATCTATTTAAAAAGATTTTTACTTTATTTTTTTTAATCTATGGGATTACACATTTTTTGAGCGAGAGAGGTGTGTGGATGAGAGAGGGAGAGAGAGATAGAGAGGAAGCAGGGTACACGTATGTAAATATTTCTGTCATACTTTACGATGGCACAATAAATATGCCCAAGTTTGAAGGAGCCCGCGGATCGAGTGTTCTCGTGCATTGCCGGCAAGTGGCACTCGACGCCGATGGCGGGGACACCCGGGACGATTCAAGCGACCGACGCCATAGAGCTCGGCTGCCTCAAGATGCCGACCACCGAGTGCGAGCCACTCAACTTCATCATGGAAGGAACGCATTCCGGTGGCATCTTCACTAAGCCGACTCAAACCGACATGGTATGTACATGACATATAAATAAATAAATTGTCCTAAAATGTAAACTAATTTGTGTGCTGCACTTTCATACATATGTGAATGCTTCAAGTACTTCAAATGTCCAATGGACTATGAGGTCGCCATCCTTCCGAATGGAGCGATGAATCCGGAACCGGCAAGTTATTCATATATCAATGAGATAGAGAGAGAGATTGAGAGATAGAGAAAGAGATGGAGAGAGAGAGAGAGAGAGCGAGGGAGAGGGATAACTTTAGATTGAGAATGAGCCAGAGACACACGATTTCAGCGGCCAGCGATGACGGTGATCCTCTGCAAGGACAAGATGTGGTCGATGACCACGGACAAGACCATGGAAGGCATGGCCTTGGACCCGAAACTGAATATGGTCGGCTGCGTCAGTGAGTGGTCATGATGCTCTTCAGTTGCTTATTGTGTTATACTAGTGATATTTTAAACTATTTAAGAGATTATCGGGTTTTATTCTTCTAAAAATTATTTAGACTTATACTTTTTTTAAATCATATTAACTACATATGACGCGATTTGCGAGAGAATCAAAATTTGGTAATAGGGCTGGGGCCCTAGAAAAATCATCATCTCCGATTTTGCTTAAAAGTTTTTTATTGGTTAATTCAGAACCGGAGAATCGATTGGGATGGGTCTTGGAGCCTAAACATGTCGTTTAAAAAAGTTATAAGGTGTTGAAAAACTGCGCATCTTTTGAGGTGGTCGAGTAGGGCGCACGTTTATGAACATTTCTCCTCGCGCAGTAAAGTAATTAGCGTGAAAATTTTAACATAGATAAATATGATATTGCTTAAACTAAAAGTCAAAACAGAATTTGAAAATTTTTCAATATCGATTTTTTACATGTTCTCAAATTTTTAAGAAGCCAGGCCGCTTAAAGAAGGGCGATCACCGAAAAATTGCAATTGTATGTTCAAACGTGCAAAGGTCTCAAACGGAAGTCCATTTAATTACTCAAAAAAGTACGGTTGACGAGATCGCTAAAGTAGCGCTGGTTTCCAAGCGAGATGGTATTGCTCGTTTACTAATTTCATACTGTTTTGCCTAATATTCATTAGTTTATTGTAGAATATTCACATACGAAAGGGATAAAGCATGAAACAAACAAATGTCTTAAAATATTTGTAAATTCAATCTTCCCGCGCTGGATAAGTGGCAGCAAATCTACTGTCGAGTGCTGTAACACCACGTTTTTGCACTGACACCAATCACAAATTCATTCAAAAATTGCACTTTCAAGTATCTTAAACTTGAATATGGAACTTTTTTGTGCTTTTTCATTTGCCTTTTCTTTTTCCTCATGCCCGAGACTATTCGAAAATAGCTAAGATGTCTCATAAATTGGCAATGACTTTTCGGTGATCGCCCTCCTTTAAAGCCTGACCCCTCATCTAGTTCTAATAATGTGTCATGACCGACCTGATATTATGCCTCCTGGCTTGCGGTCGGTGCTCGAACCAGCCGCGTTGCAGTCGTGCAGAGCCCCTCTCTGGCGCGCCCTCTCCCGAGAGGGCGGAGCGTAGAGAGGGAGAGAGAGTGTTTGTGGGTGCGCGGGTTTCAACAAATTCAATGCCGAATGAACGTGTTAGAATGCAAAATTGGCGGACCATTTTGTATGCATCGCCTAGATCATAAAATTAGCTTTCGTATGATGTATAGGATGTTCGATTTTGAGGAACTCTTCGACTTGTTTATGCGAATATGCCATGCGCGACTGCGAAAACCAGCGTCGAATCGCGGCGCGACAACGAAAACCAGCGCCGAATCGCGGCGCGACACGATATTGGTCGAATTCGAATACTGATTTTCTATGCATCTAATGGTATTTTGTTTTTCATATCTCTTTATTACTTTATTAAGACAATTAAGCTCATTTTTGGACAAAAAATACAATTTTCAGCCAAATATTTACGAATTACTCATCTCCACAAAAAGAGACCTAGTTGTCGTGAAAGTACGTTAAATTTGCTACAAAGTAACATTCTTGAAACGGAAATTAAAGATAGCTCTTTTTCGCTACAAGTCGAAAAGCTACACAAACCGGCTATAACACTATAACGTCGCGCCGCGATTCGGCGCTGGTTTTCGTAGTCGCGCCGCGATTCGACGCTGGTTTTCGCAGTCGCGCATGGCATATTCGCATAAACAAGTCGAAGAGTTCCTCAAAATCGAACATCCTATACATCATTCGACAACTATTTTTATGATCTATGCGATGCATACAAAATGGTCCGCCAATTTTGCATTTGAGAACACGTAAAAAATCGATATTGAAAAATTTTCAAATTCTGTCTTTACTTTTAGTTTAAGCAATATCTTATGTATCTATGTTAAAATTTTCACGCTTATTACTTTACTGCGCGAGGAGAAATGTTCATAAAAGTCAACTCGACCACCTCAAAAAGATGCGCAGTTTTTCAACTCTTCATAACTTTTCAAAACGACATTTTTAAGCTTCAAGACCCATCCCAATCGATTCTCCGGGTCTGAATTAACCAAAAAACAACTTTTAAGCAAAATCGGAGATGATAATTTTTCTAGGGCCCCAGACATTTTGATTCTCTCGCAAATCGCGTCATATGATACGCTCGTCAGGATCGTGCCCATGCGTATCGCCGTTGGCGTTCGCGAGCTGCAATCCGGACAGTGTCTGCATCGAGGCCATGATAACAGTGTGCGAGAGTAAGTGCCCCGAAGGCAGCGAGCTGCTCCACGTGGTTAGCTCTAACAGGGCAAGCGAGGCATCCAAAGCCATTCTAGTGATTCATCAATTTACGGCCCGCCGTACCATGAAGTAAAAGAATCTTGGCTAGCTTCAGGGAAATTAGTAGTGAATTTGACTTTTCATCTTTATATGCTCCCCCCATAATGCATGCGCGATTTACAGAACGCCCCGGGAACTCTGGCCGTGGTCGCGGGAGGCAGAGCGACTTGCCAAGTACACGGCATGTATATGCCGGCACTGCCAGAGCGCACTGGAGTCACGTGCAAGGTCGCAGGTAGGTTTTTCTCATATTTCCCTACAAATTGACTCTTCGAAAAAATTAAAGCTGTGCGGCTATTTCTTGAACAAAAAAAAACGACGAATAGCAGAGCTACTGACCGAATAGAAGAAGAAAGAGCAACTTACACACAGCTCCCCAAGCCATGTCGCCAGAGGCCAATTGCATGACGTTCGCGGGCGCCGGTCTCATGTACTACAAGGAGGGCATGGATGTCAAGGCGTACTGTCCACAGGCGCCCGTCTTGTACAATGTTTGTTGCGCTGTTTTCAAATGTACAGTCTAGACCAGCAGTGAAACGATATTATTGTAAGAGAAAAATTCAATCCTTAGAACAAGAAGCAAATTAGCTATTTAAATGGATCTAGTTGTTTTTTCTTTCAATTTTTAATTCTCTTTTGGGGCGAGAGATAAAGAGAGAGAGAAGAGAAAGAAAGAGAGAGAGAGAGAGAGAGAGAGAGAGTGAGAGACGGCGATAGAGATAGTGAGAAGGAAAGATAAAGAGGTAGGAGAGAGAGATAGAGAGGGGAAGAGAAAGAGAGAGAGGGGGGCGGTGAGATGGAGAGAGAGAGATAGAGAGATAGAGACAGAGAAAGGTGCATCCTTTGTCAGTCATGCTGAATTCCCCCTTAGGCCGCAATGACGGAGGCGCTTTCGCTGACATGCACGGGCGGCATGTGGACGCCGACCGGAATGGCCGGCATGGTCACGGAGGCTAAGTGTGCAAGTCAGTCAAATGGGCGAAAAAGGGGGATGCCCAAGCGATGTTCATCGATCACTCTTCTCCACTGTGACTCCATTCTATCTATCTCTCTCACACTCTGTCTCACTCAATCTCTCTCTTTCTCATATTCAATATCTCTCTCTCTCTCTCTTTCTCTCCGTTACCTTTCTCTCTTTTTCTCTTTATTTCTCTCTTTCTCTCTTTTTCTCTTTCTTTTTCTCTTTTTTCCTCTCTTTCTCTCCTATTCCTTTCTCTCTTTTTCTCTTTCTTTCTCTCTTTCTCTCTCTTTCTCTCCTATTCCTTTCTCTCTTTTTCTCTTTCTTTCTCTCTTTCTCTCTCTTTCTCTCCTATTCCTTTCTCTCTTTTTCTCTTTCTTTTTCTCTTTTTTCCTCTCTTTCTCTCCTATTCCTTTCTCTTTTTCTCTTTCTTTCTCTCTTTCTCTCTCTTTCTCTCCGTTACCTTTCTCTCTTTTTCTCTTTATTTCTCTCTTTCTCTCTTTCTTTCTTTCTTTTTCTCTTTCTTTCTTTCTTTTTCTCTTTCTTTTTCTCATTATTCCTCTCTTTCTCTCTCTCTCCCTCTTGCAGTGACCAACCAGGCCACGATGTGCATGGGCTGCTTGAATGACGTCGAAGGCACGGCAATGGCTGGGCTCGTCGCGGTCGTCTCCAACGGCAAATGTTACGTGAAATGCATGACGGCTGGCCAAAGGCTGAAAGGAATGGTCAGGGGCCTCCTTTTTCTTCTTCTTTTATAAAATCCACTTCAGCCTCCGCTTTCAGTGATTACGCAAATAGTCCATGTTAAAATGGCACGAAAATCAAAAACGTAAACTATTTCGAATTTTCCCCGACTATTCTAGTCGCGCCTCTCTAAATCACCAATGCTCTCTAGCCCTTTTGCTGACTGGTAATTTGGAAAACTCCATTATAAAAGTCAATTTTAAAACTTCGTAATATATTAAGACAGCCTCTCCATAAGACTCGAGCACGGCATTATTGGGTGCTGCCCTGGGGAATTTTTTTCGATTTCGTTTATGAAAATTGGCTCGCCTACACAACTCGACGTCCTCTACAACATACCGTGCATTTTAATTTTTTCAGAAAAATTCCGTTCGAGAAACAGTACAGTACCCTTCAAAATATGATGAACTATAACTCGGCTAATTTTCCGAATTTGACGAAAACAAAGATACCGTTCGATAGCCCGTTGGCAGAGGTATAAAGTGCCCGGCCCGGCCCGTAGGGCCGGCCGGCCCAACTTTCCAGGGCCCGGGGCCGGGCCGGGCCGGGCCCATAAAAAGTTGGGATGGCCCGCAGGCCCGATTGGGCCCGATAAGCGCACAATGCCGTCCAGTCAGGACGATTAGTGGCATTTTAAAGTGGAATACTTCCTTCATTTGTTCATTTTTCCCCCTAAAACTCTTTCTTCTATACATTGAAAAGAATGTTCATAGCACGAGCATGAAAAATTCTGAATTTCAAAACAATTTGTAATTCGTCGGACTTTTTTCTGAATTTTTTTTTTGAAAATCGGGCTCAAACGGGCCCACGGGCGGCCGGGCCGGGCCGAGCCGGGCCCAAAATTCTAGGGCCCGGAAATGGATCGGGCCGGCTGGCCGAGTCCTTGGGCCCGACGGGCCGGGCCGGCCCAAAATGTTTGGGCCCGTTAGCACCTCTGCCCGTTGGACGCACTTAAATTTTGATCTTGGGTAAAATTTTCTAAAAAATCCATTTTCGACCCAAAACACGGCCCTGAACATTTTTATGACCACTTTTTGGCAAATTTTTGTTCATTTTTGGAAAGTGTACCCTGCAGTTTTTTGATATGTTGCAGCGCGTGAAATTTGCTACAGGAATTTGTTTCCTTCAAAAAAATCCTGGTTGGCACACCTTCGAGTTGTGTAGGTGAGCCAATTTTCATAAACGAAATCGAAAAAAATTCCGCATAACAGGTCGTGCTCAAAGGTTACAGACATGCTGTCTTAAAGGATGCCATATCTTGTTCAGTTCGTCAAAGGCATGGCCGCGGGAATGGAGTATACGGTCGATCAGATCTACTGCGAAGATGAAGTGTCCTTCCTGCTCGATCCTGAAGATGACACCGAACTTCGGCCCAAGGGAGCGATGACTTGCGCAGGCCCATCGAGAAAACTCTCGTTTACTTCTTATCGTATCTACATACATATGTATCTGTCGTCAAAGTAAATTTACATAAACGTGTCTAAACATACTACCCAAGCTTGAGGTGCGAAATAGCACAGGGAAGAAAGAGCAAACAGGCAGTGTTGTAAAATGTTGGTTTTTTTTATAGTGGCTCAGGACTGTCCGCACAGTCATTATGTATAATTTAGAGTTTAAAAATTTTTTGGAATCCCTTTACCTCCCACACACGTTGGATTAAGGAAATTACTAGGAACAAAATACAGTCCCGCCCAGGATCTTGGTACCAAGGACGCTTCGGACGATTCGAACGCTTCCAAATGCATCCTCGCTAATAACTTTTGTTCTAAGAAAAACTAAAATATTCTAAATGCTACATTAGTTTGCTTATAGAGTACGGATGCTACTGTTAAAAAATCGATAACTTTTTATCATTTGATAAGAAGTTATCAGTTTTTGCTAATAAAAAATTTCATTTCAAATATTTTTAACGAAATTTCTCCTGTACCATTATTTTGTCTCTACACACATCCCCAAATAATAAAATTAAAGATTGTATTATTGATAACGGAAATCGATAAATGAGAACTTATCACGCATGTTCATATGATGTAAGGATTCACCTTACAATTTTGAATCTAATTATGTGATCAGTTTTCAACAGAAAGTGCCGGTTAACAACATTTTTGATTGTGTGTACTTTGCAAGTCTTTCTTCAGAGGGATTTTGTTACTTCGGGACACTTGCACTCAAAGTTTCCATCTTATCCTGACCTAATAAGGCGAAATACAAAACGTTATTTATTCGCCGGAGACCTCCTTTAAGAATGATAATTTGTTTACAAGGCTACTCGGTCTTGGTCAACGGCACTTTTGGTGGAGCAACTGGCAAAATTCAATCTGGTGAGGCAGTTCCATTTCCTTTTTTTCTTAAAAAAAATATATTTAGATATGATCCTTTTCTTGACTACAAATATGTCTTTTAAAGCTTGACGGATTGCTGGACGAATGGTTTCATAGCGAAGCAAGGGTGAAGAATCTCGAATATTCAGCGCCAGTTGCATATGGGCTGGTACAGAAATTTTGTGTCTTATTGCCGCTACTTGCCCTCATAAATGTGTTGTGAAGGTAACGCGCGACAAATGTGTGTCATGTGCCAGCTTTTCTTGAAGAAAGCCATCTACGCGCGTGCTGAGACAACAGCCGTCTGGAGTGCGACGGATTTCCTTGTGTTTCCAATGAAGACATGGGCTTCAATTCTGCTCTCATTGACTCTAATCTATGGAACGGCAGTGGCGAGG